>OY821764.1:15593120-15745450 GCA_963682095.1 Potentilla sterilis
TAGTTCATTGACAGCTTCGTTGTTGTTTTAGAAAAAAAATGGAATTATAATATATTCCGATATGATGATTGATTAAGAAATATCAACATTATATGGAGATCTGATAGTTTTTTATTTTATTTTTATCTCAGCCATTGTGATAAACTTGCCCAAGTCAAAAACCGGTAAGAAGAGGAGTTTGCTGGGGGATTCAAAATACTCTGCTGAGGATGTAAAAATAACCGAGGCAAGTTTCTTCTCACTTCCTATCTCTGTAATTTGGGTTATGATTATTCATTTAGAGTGTACTTGTATGTTGGTTTCGAGGATAACAGTTCAATATCATCCCCAAGATTTTCTAAGATAATTGTAATTGTAAAGATACTATTTGGAGTTCAAGATTTTTCCATATTGTTAGATCCTATTTGAGAACTACTGTATGTAGGATATGAGTCATTTGCCGCTCTGATACTTGTTTAGTTCTGCTCCATACGAGTAAATTATCTGTAGATTCATCTAGTGCCTAAATCATCTGTCGGAGTGATTAGTCCTAGACTGTTCTTTTGTGAATATATGTGTGTATATATGTCTTAGCAAGATGATTTTAGAATTAACTAGTACTTCTGATGCATGCGGCTTTAACTTGGTTTTACACTTTTACCAATATCAGGTACAACACGTATATACATTGGGTAACCTAAATTGTCAAGAAAAGTAGTTGTTTTCTTCATTATTACCTCGCTATTTATAGAATACTGGAATGCATTTCTGTTCTGTCTTTAATTTTGGCACACATGTATGCAACTCACAGAGTAGATGATAATTATAATTTTGATATGATTTTGGGTCAAGATGTTACTTAATCATTAAAATTCATTAAAGAAGAAGGAATGAGTGCTGCTTAAAAAAAAAAAATCAAATAATTTTACTACACAATAGCGTAAACACTCTTATAAAAGAAGGAAACGAAGTATACCACTATATCTCATTTATAATTATATTATGAATATAATTAAGAAGTGACTCGGTATAGATAGTGCGGAACATTTGTAAGCTAAAATTACACTAAAGAATATTGCAACAGTGGTTTATTTTTTTGGTTAGGTGTTTGCATTGTATCTTCTCAAGGGCATATATTAAGATTACTGTGTGGAGGAAATTACTTGGGGTTTTGGCTCAGTTGGTCTAGGATAGACAGCAAGAATTCTATGTGGTGCTTTGATGGGAGTCCCAATATAGCTAGTAAATAAATGACAGAACCTCACACGATTTTTGGTTTAGGTATTTAAAATGTTTGTTGAAAGTAGATATAATCCATGTATGTTATGGTCCAAGAGTTAGAATAATACCAACCGATGGTTCGGTCGATATTCCCCCATACATGTAATTACCATAAATAATTTATGATCTTTTTTAGTTTGAAATTTAAATATTAATGATTGGTAATATTACCTTAAGTTTCTTTCTTTAAACAACATTTACTGGGATGTCTAATTTCATCTTTAATAATGGCACATGAATTACCATGGTGCTCTTTTCTGTGGTTCTATATTGGAACATAAAGTTTCTTTCTTTAAACAACATTTACTGGGATGACTAATTTCATCCTTAATAATGGCACATGAATTACCATCGTGCTCTTTTCTGTGGTTCTATATTGGAACATCATTTATCTTCAGACCAGTGTTCTCTGTATTCCTTTCCACAGTACTGTGTTCTCTGGTCCTAATGAAGTGATGTTTCTTGCCTCAGGTGGTTGAGGATACTCAAGATGATTCTGAGGATAATGGTCCTGAGGAATGGGTATCATACTGGAAACCAAATATTACTGTTAATTTGGTTGATGATTTTACTCGGTAAGTTTTTTTTTGAACCTATGTCATATTTGCTCAATCTAAAGAGTTTGCCAATTTGTTTTTTAAGATGGACACTCTGATACAACGAGTAATTCAACTGTAATTGTAGTCAAATCATAGGGACAACAGCAGAATCATCACCAAATATTACGGCTATGGAATAAAGTTTTCCAAAGAAGTGTTCTATTATATTGGCATGTTTGAATCTGACCAATATGATAAAAAAGTATATAAGACCAGTCTGTTCAGTTTGGACTTTGAAAGGTTATATTGTGTTGCTGATAAGCCCTATGCAAATCATTTAATTGTCAACAGTAAACGGCATCGTGGAAAGTTGACAATTTTTTATTTTTTTTTGATGAGATAAAGTTCTTGCAAGTTTTTTGTTCAGGAAACTCGTTTAAGTAGCAAATACAAAAAAAAAAAACAAAACTTCTTTGCCAGCATTTTATCCCATTTTTGGATGAAACTTCTAACACTTACTTTCTGTTTTTCCTTGCAGATACCCTCGTAATGCTGTTCCACCCAATGTTGCTCCTTGTATCCTTCTAATTTTACCATCCCTGATCTGTTTCTGATGGGATCTGTCATTTTTGTCTAGTCTTCTAAGCAATCTGCTGGGTGATTGCTTTCGATAAAGATATAAAGTAACAAAATAGTTCATCCTCTTTGCTGTACATGTTTTCACCGAAAATACTATTGTTTCCTGATATATATCGGTATCTCTTTATCAATTTACCTGACACACCCTTTATCATACTGAATCTGCTTGGATGGATTTTTCATATTGTGAAATTTCCAGCTGTGACAATACTCTGACACAAGGAACTAGTTTGGATACTTGCACTTGTTATTTGCTTTGATTTCTCCCTAAAATAGAAAGAACATATACAATTAGAATTATGTGCGCATTATCTAATTAGATATTACATGATCTGTAGATCTGTAAATACCCAAGGCACATCGCTTATCCAAATACATCCAAATACTGCTTGCATGCATACTTGAAATGTCTGCATACATAGTATATATATCCGTCCGTTACTGTAGTTATGATTTTATAGTTATTTGATATACAAAATTTCTGCAGTCGCAGCTTTGGGTTTCTTAACTTTAACTTTGCAGACTTAAATGTGGAGCCTAATTCTGGCAATTACTTTCCAACCATTTACTTCAATGAATTTTGGTTACTTCGAGACAAGTTGATACCAATTAATGAAACAGTGAAAGAATTACCGCTGAATCTGGAAGTAGGTCCCATAAGCATGACTAAGTGGCAACTATTCCTACAAATTGATCAGTCTTTCCAAATTCACCGTAGTTATGGAAGCATGCTTGAGGGTGAGGCTGATGAACTGAAGGTATTGCTTATTTATTTTACTTGGGACACTTTATTTAGTATGGATGTAATAAATTGTTCCATCTTTTTCATTTCCTTTTTGCTATACTTCTTACAGTGCTGATATTCAATTTAAGAACTACATTTAAGGTTTTGGGAGTCTATAAAATAACAATAAGATGTGATCTACTTAAACATATAAATGACCCTTTGACATTGTATGGTTTAAAAAGTAATTCCGTTCGCGTGATTTTGACAAACTAATATATGGAAACAGATAATTGCAAAGTCCTATTATCATGGTTGCTGCCCCATTTTATTCTTAGCAGTAACTTCTTTCACCACATGCTTACCATTTAGTTGTTTGCATAATTATCTTTACAGTATTCTATGATGGCTACATGACCAATTGTCAAGAACAAAGTTACCTGGCCGAAATTCATTCCATTGAAGGTCGTCACCCTTCATACATATATTCTGTTACATTCGAAAAAAAAAAAAAAAACAAAGTAGAGAATAGGTGGACATAATCATTTGTTAATTTGATGCAGTTATCCCTGCCAACAAGTTCCTATTTTCATTGAAAATGAATCTGCTTAGACTGATACTTACTTTTCTGCTAAGTTGCATTTTTGAGAATCCTGATTGAAGTTGAGAATTTTGAAGACCAGTACGTTTATTTCTTCAAATGATTTTATAAATTTCTGTTTCTATGATTTGCTGTTTTTTTCAATAGAGTTTTGCTCATGTGTCGTGGTCTGCTTGGAGAACCCTATATGTGCTAATTAATAATCAGTTTTGGATATGTTTTTGTTATTCTGTTTGGATGCTAATAGCTCTTTAATCTTTTTAGAGAGTATTCTTGGAAGGAAATCCCTATCTCTTGGCTATCACAATGGCTGTTTCTTTACTTCATTCAGTGTTTGACTTCTTGGCATTCAAAAACGGTGAGCGATCATTGTAGCTTGATCTATTATTTATAAAACATATTTGTCTTATTAATCTCATTGTGCTAATTTTTCCCCTACAGATATTCAGTTTTGGAACAAAAATAAATCTATGGAAGGGCTATCTGCGAAGTCCGTCGTTGTGAACTTCATAAGCCAGTTCATTATCTTCCTTTATCTACTTGACAATGACACTTCATGGATGATACTTGCAAGCTCTGGAGTTGGCTGCTGCATTGAATTTTGGAAAATTGGGAAGGCCATGCACATAGAGGTATCAGTTAAGCTTGCATATTGTCACATAAGGCAATAAATAGTAAATCAAAGATTGGGTGAAACAAATTTCTACAAATTTGTTAATGTTTTCTTCTCTTGACTTAATGACATCTCTTTTGGAGTTATATTTATAAAGTTCTTTGAAAGAATAAATAGCAGCATAAATGCTGGAAGAAAGGATGTTATTTTAGGAGTAAAGTTTCATGAAGATCATGGGTAGCCATCCTTGTATAACTCCTGTCACTATTAGATTGCCTATCAAGGTTCTAGGACATTGGAGCTGAATGAGTTAGTTTCAGTTGAGGATGTGATGATGGTATAAAAGATCACCTAATAGATTGGTGATATCGTTGGAGACCCAAAAAGTATAGATTGAGTTTAGTGATTGGTAACCTAATAAAACAGGACTAGAGCTTTATTTGACAAGTGGTTCCAGCGGAACCTTCAAGAACATGAGTGGTTATGTTGGATATTGTTATGGGTAAATGTAAATAGAACCTAATGGGTGGTGTTCTGAATTTGAAGGATTCACGTTTTGAATCCCCTTGAGTTTGTCCCTCACGGTTACCCTCATTTCTATGTAGGCGTGTGTGTTTGGTATTTTGAAATTATAACATCCCATATATATCAGGATAGAGTTTTACCTGTTTGCTCACAGTCCGATTCCTTTCCCACAAGGTTGTTTTTACTTTTAAGATACATTAGCCATTTAAAATTTTGAGGGTTGAGGGTGTAGTCTACCCCTAATATTCAGGAGCTAATCCCTAAACTCCAAAGTGATTAACAGCTGCTGATCGATCCGAGTATATTGGCGTGCATCTACCAGTGGCCTTTTATGCCTTATTCCTTTTTTTTTTGCTAGCCTTTAAGCTGCCTGTTGGTATGGGCATATCTGTACCAAACTGTTTGAGGAGTGCTTGTGCGCTAGACACAGGTTTACTGTGACCTGTCTAAGTTTCCATATATTAATTTGTATGTACATCCCTTTGTCTAGTTTTTGCCATATACCATATCAGCAGCAATATGCTGTTAACTGCTTATGAAAATAACATGGCATACTTTGAAATTCACTAACATGACATTTATTCATAAATTGATTCTGTACTCTGTTTTACAAGCTGATCACACTTGTTTCCTTGTCAATTTCCAGATTGATAGAAGTGGGAGGATACCAATGTTGAGGTTCCGGGATCGTGAGTCATATTCAGGGAATAGGACAAAGGAATATGATGATATTGCAATGAAATATTTGACGTATGTGCTCTTGTTCCTTGTTGCATGCTCCTCTATTTATTCACTCAAGTACGAGCAGCACAAGAGCTGGTATTCTTGGGTTCTGGGTTCATTCACGAGCTGTGTCTACATGTTTGGTAAGCTCTTAATCTGTTCACTGCTCCTTGTACTCAGGGTACATATTCTATACAATGCATTGTTGTCCATTTACCTCTGGTGACATTTATCCTTTGTTTTGTATGTTGTCATTGCAGGTTTTATTATGATGTGCCCTCAATTGTTCATTAACTACAAGCTGAAGTCAGTAGCTCATCTACCCTGGAGACAGATGACTTACAAGTTCCTTAACACCATCATCGATGATCTATTTGCCTTTGTCATAAAAATGCCAATGTTGCATCGTCTTTCTGTGTTCCGTGATGGTGAGATATAATTTAAAGTTTAGTTAGTTACTCAGCGTGTTTAATTTTCTGTCCTTGATTGGATATGGGTTTTGAAGTTTGACGTTGACCAAATCTTTCGACCTATTTAATGAAAAATCATAATAACTTTTTGCCCATGACTAGTAAATCACCAGCTCGTTAGATAATCTCCTAGGTAGTTTGCTTATGATAATTAGAAAGGGTGTAAACTTTTTTGTTTGAACCATGGAAAGTTTTTTTTATGTTATCTTTCTCCCTATTCAGACTATTGAGCTTCAAATTTCTCTTTTCATCTTTTATCTCTGATTTTCTTTCCTTTTCAATTGGCAGATGTCATATTTTTGATATACATATACCAGAGATGGGTCTATCCAGTGGACAAAAAACGTGTGAATGAATTTGGTTTCAGTGGTGAAGCTGATCAGGTCACCAATCAGGTCATTGAACAGGTCACCGATGGTACAGAGGAGACTGCAGTTAAGCCAGAAGAGAAGAAAACCAACTGAGCCGATGTTCATAGAGATATTGCAGGACATAATGGAACTCACCCTTTTGCTTTAGCTATTTACATTTAGGTCTATGTTTTAGCAAGGATTGGTTGTAGGCTATGCCCCCTTGTCAGGAAATCTAGTTTGGCTGTAGTGAATGTTGGGGGTGTTCTTCACCTGATTACTGTTTACAGTCTACAAGGGGTGATTTAAGTTGGTCTGGTTGCTGGAAGTAAGTTAACTAGGTGGTTTCTTCTGTTCTTTTTTCTGCTCAGAAACTAGGTGATTTTTTCCTGTAATGTTTACAAGTCCATTGATAATGCCATAAATTTTGATGATGCCAGGCTTATATTGTAAGATTTTCTTTACATTGATATTTCCAATATATTGTGGCTAGTGGTAAAACTGTGGCTATCCGAATATTGTAGCGACTAAAACCTCCGTCAATCATAGATCTGATTGCTTACCTTACTGGATTAAGAAATGTTATTAGAATGCTGACATGCTGTTGATCTTGGTATTGAATTATGGGGGTAATCTACATTTTTTTGTTCTCAGATGAGGGTTTCATCTTCTTCACATGGAAGAAGTTGAGAAGATATAATACAAATTTCGTAGCATTTGCCAGGGTTTTCCTCCAGGATGTCTACCTTTTACCGGTGAAGAAAGCAAATAAATAAAGGAAAATATTTGTGTCCATATTAGTATAAACGGTGTGCGTCCGAACTCTCTAATTTACATATTTTGAGCAATGTAATTAACGATTTTAACCGTTCAAAAGTTGAATTAATCAATAAAGATCATCTCTGCAAAAATTCATAATAAACCAAAATCGTTTGCTCATTCGATTGCATCAAACAAATGAACAGTTCTAGTGAAAGTTGAGAGTCTCATGTTCAGCCGTCCATTTGTTTGATACAATCGGTTAAGCAAATGATATTTGTTTACATTCATTTTTTACAGAGATTATCTTTATTGATTAATTCAACTTTTAAACGGTTAAAATCGTTGATTACATTGCTCAAGATATGCAAATTATTAGAGAGAGTTCGGACGCACACCGTCCATACTAGTATGAACACAAGTATTTTCCATAAATAAAAGAACCAACTTAAAAGTTCTTGAATACAATGAGTGAGAAACAGCTAGTGACAAATGTTCTTAAAAATGATGCTGATATACTAACAATCCAACATAGTGAGATTTGCATACAATGAGCAACAGACTTCTGATGAGTTGGATGACAATGAGCTCAAACAGATGGCGAAGAAACTGCTGAAATATTTGTTCTAGCTCTCCAACTGGAGGAGTCGGGTGGTAATCTGACTGAACTCAACACGACATGTGTGGATTGAAGTGGCTACCTTTTACACAATTCCAATATGCTACATGTCAGTTCATGTGCCTTCAAATTCTGCCTTTACTCGCTCTCTCGTTGTACATATTTTTCTTCCAAGAACAGGGAGTTGGTTCTTGAATGAGGCATAGCCGACTTCCTTTTGTGATTTTCGTTTTACTTCTGAGGCCTGATCATGTTGGCGGACAGAAATTGCGAAAAGGGAAAGGACGTGCAAAAAAAAACCCTCAATAGGGAAGAAGATTTGAAACCTTGTAATAAAATGCTGAGGACTGTTTGGAAACATGTTTGAAATGTGATTAAGAGAGAAATTTTCAAATAGTATCTCAATTTTGCTGGACTATTAACATTTGTATCTCACGTTTTTAAAATATCAAAACTGTATGTCAAGTTTCATCTTCAACCCAATTTTGGTGTATGGTACCCACTAACACCGTTAATTCCGTTAACTTTTTAAGGACAAAATCGTCATTTCACTTAAATCTTATTGAAAATCCCAAAAAATATAACCCCATCGTCGTTTTTATAGTCTCAACTCGATCTCTCTAAGCAAATCAATTTAAACCCAAGTTTGAGAGATATAATAGCACAAATAGAGGCGACCTCACTAGATTCGATTGGGGAAGAAATTATGATATGTCTTACTAATGATTCAATACCTTAGTGCTTGAATTGGTGGACTCCTTATATTCCAGCTACTGGGTATGGGTTCATTTTTGTGATTGAATTTGGTTTTGGGTGGGTTGGTGTCCTTATAATTACCAGCTATTACTTAATGGGAAGATCAACCCAAAATGAAATTGAGATTTGGATTTCAATTGGGTTTCATCTCTTTTTGTTTAGGGTGGGCGGTTAGAATGAAGTGGTGGGGCGGGTATAAGAATTTAGGGTAGAAGAACAAGAATTAATGGAGGTGAAGAGGGATAAGATGCTTTCTTGTTTGCAAATTGTAGAAGATGTGTCTGCTGCGGACAAAATCTTGATTTGATGGTTTGGAATGAGTTTAGGGATTGGAGAGAATTAGAAGAAGAGAAGAGGTTATGAATGGTGCAGACAAAACCCATTTACAGTAGCATGTTAATTTGAAGATGAACATCAAGGTCTCATCTCATCTCAAAGAAAAAAAAAAGAATTGTTAATCGAAACAAATGCCTAGTTAATACTCAGGGAGAACAAAACTAAACCATGCCTGGAGATATCAATCGTCAACTCTTTTGTTCATGCTTTTTTGGGGGTTTTGTTCATCGCAGTTCATGGTAACTGAAAGTGTTTATCACAAATTGAGATTTGGATTCGATTGAGTTAAGCGACGAATTTGCCCTTACAAAGTTAACGGTGTTAGTGGTACCAGACACCAAAATTGGGTTGGGGATGAAACTTGAGATACGATTCTAATATTTTAGAAACATGAGATACGAATGTTAATAGTCAAGCAAAGTTGAGATATTGTTTGAGCAATTTTCTCTGTGATTAATGCTGTAAGAACCATATTCATATTTGTGGGTGTTGTTTGCCATCTTAAAAACACAGCTTGTTGACAGTAGCCGCAGAGAGGCTACAGCAGGCCCACAGACCCGCAGCAAGCACACCAGGGCCCGGCCCAAGGCCCGGGATCGGATCACCAGCACCCGGCCTCGGGGTCCAGCACTCTATCTTGCCACCTGGGACCCTGGGGCCGGGGGCGCCAGCCTGCCAAAGAGGGCACCAGAATGTACAAACAGAAGGGAACCAGTCCCACATCGAAGGGTGAGGCCAGCCCTCACCCCCAACCACCTATATAAGGGCCCCAACTACCCTCTTTATTAGGTAACTTATCTCTCTCCCCGCTTACATACGTGCCTTGGTTATATATATTCCAACTATACTAACTTAGGCATCGGAGAGGAGAAGACCGGCCCGCCCAATATTCCCCTTAGTGAGCAGGATTGCAGGAGATCAAGTTGGATTCATCGTGTATCTACCAGGCCCCCGGGTTTAGGCAGAAACAATTGGCGCCGTCTGTGGGAAGCTTGAATGAAAAGTCGTGTAAGCAACACCATCGGAAGAGAATTCGGAAATGAGTCAAGAGAAAGGTACCACCGAGGAGGGACGTGTTGCATTAGTGCAGACGCTCACCTCCACCCCAGCCGTCACGCGGGAGCCGCGCGGCGACCGGGGCAACGGTCAGGAAGGAGGGAGCTGTGGGGGACCATCCGGCGTGCCGGATCCCCACCACGACAGCTCGCGCGGGAAAGGCCCGGCAGAGGATGAAGACAGTCCAGAGCACCGGGGCTTCTCCTTGACGTTCTCAGATGATCCAAGCGATCGATCTGAGAGCCCGGACCGGGACCCTACGTACAGCCCCGGCCATAGCAGTATGGCGGGAGAGATACGGGCAATGGCCGCGGAGGTCAATCGTCTAAGAGAGGAGAGCGACAGGGACAGAGCTAAGTCCAACGCCCGGTACGAAGAGATGGAAGCGGTAAATGCTGCCCTAGTAGCCGCCCTGGAGCGGGGACGGCAACGTAGTGACGCCATGGCCGAGGCACAAGCGGCACTCCTACCGGTCCAACCCCGACACACCGAGGCAGGGCAGTCTTCGGGCGGTCGGCCCGGTGATCCCGTGCGAGAAAAGTCGCCCGCAGGCGCAGGCCCACCGAAGAGCCCGCCAGCCTCCCACCAGCTCCGCACTTCGTCTGTGAACGAAGTTGAGACTCCGACTGCACGGGCGATGCAGATGCTAGCCAACACCGTGTCGGACTTAAAGGCCCAAATGGAGGCCAACGAGAGAAGAGCCGCGCGGCCGATGGAGGGCGCCCGGTTTAATGAGCGCATGGGCCCTTTCTCACACCAGGTCATAGAGTCGGGGAGATCTGGCAACCAGAAGTCCCTCAAACTCACCTATTCAGGGTCCGGTTGCCCGTATCAGCACCTGGATAGTTTCTGGTCCCAAACCTGCGCCAAGGGATACTCCGATGCAGTCTGCTGCAACATCTTCCAAGAGACTTTGTCTGGAGAAGCGCTCAGCTGGTTCTATGAGCTTCCTGCGAACTCGATCGAGGCGTTCGAGCAGTTAGCCGACCGGTTCGTAGGCCGCTTCATTCTCCGAGTCGAGAGAGCCCGGACGTCGACCATCCTCTTCAACTGCATACAAGCCCCCGGAGAGGAGCTGAGAACCTTTGTCAACCGCTGGCAGACGGCTACGGCCGGAGTTCGGAACCTGGACAAAGGCATCGCCGAGATGGCGTTTAAGCAGGGGCTCCGAGCGGGTAAGTTTTCCTACGCCGTCCGGGTAGAACTCCCGCAGGGGTATGACGAGTTGATGGCTATGGCCATCCGGCATGCTCAGGCCGATCATGAGACCTATGGGCACCACCTACTGAAGAGGAAGCGGGATGAGCAGCAGGAAGACCATCCCCGGGAAGAGAACCCTCCGCCCGGCCAGGAAGCCAAGCCCAGTCAGCGGACCGAGAACCGCACCGCTCGACCCAGCCGGAACGCCAACAACAGAAACTGGCCACAGCGGCAGCAGAGACCCTATTCTGATAAACCCCAGAACGAGCACAAGCCGGCACCGTACCGCCAAGAGCGCCCCCTGGCAATCATGCCAGCACCACCGGCCGGTCAAGAAGTCTTCACCGCTCTCACCACTTCCTACGAGGATATCTTACTTGAGAACGGGAGCGTCATTCCCCCACCGCCCAAGAGAAAGTACCCGAAGGGGAAACTTACAACGGCACAGACGGGCAAGTACTGCTCTTATCATGATGAGGCAACTCATCGGACAAATCAGTGCTGCGCTCTCAAGACAGCGGTGCAGGGTTTGATCGATAACGGCCAGCTCCAGCGGTACGTAGGGGAAAGAAGAACAGACCCCGACCGGGAACGTGACCAGGCCTGGTAAACCCGCTAGCTCCGAGCGGTTAGTTTGACATATCTCTGGTTCAACCGTTGTAAAGACAAATATATGTAAACTAATTTTGAGAAAATTTCACCGGCTCTGCCAGTTCAAGTATATTCATAATCAAGCAAGTATACAAGCAGTAACCGTTCCGGAAAGATTACAAGGAGAAGAGCAAGGAAAATCCTAAGGAGCCACGACTCCGCCTTCAGCAGGCAATCCGCCAGCCTCTCCTGCGGTACCCTCGTCGTTGACCTCAGTTCCGGCGTTGACTCTGGCTCGGGGAGACTCGGCACCGTTGGTAGAAGAATCCAAGTCCGAGCGAATCGCTTCTTCCGGCTGCCCCTCCACCGCCTCCTGATGGATGTCCGACTGCTCATGGATATCTCCTTCAGCAGCGATCGGCATCAGGGAAGTGTCTAACCATCCCTTCCCCGCCCATTCCGTGTACGCATCCGAGATGCCCTCTTCCCTGGCCTTCACCAGAAACTCCAGGAACTGATCGCTCTCGCGGTATTTGAGAACGACCCGCTCGTAGAGTTCCGGGTCGTCTTCCCCGGTCGCAGCAGCAGAGCCGGCGTGCAGAGCGGCAGCTCCCACTTGGAGCTCGTCCACCTTGGCTTCCAGTTCGGCCCTCTCCTTCTCCAGGTTCCGGTTCTGCTCCTCCAGCTTCTTGGCCCTCTCCTCTGATCTGGCCTTCTCCCGATCCGAGCGGGACTTCTCCACCTCCAGGCGCTGTCGGGCCTCCGATAGAGCAGCTATCTGTCTCTTCAGCTCCGACAGTTCCTCGCTCGCGTCCGGTTGGTACAGACTGTACAGCAGCTGCGCAACAACAAAGGCAGTTAGTCAAGCAGCAAAAGAAAACAAGCTACAAGTAGTGTAGTGGTACCATGCAGTACTTACCCGGAGGACGGATTCCTTGCATTTTGGGCGATTCCCGCCCGCCAGGGCTCCAGCAACCCCGGGCCTGTCCAGACCAAGACCGGCCAAGTCCGCCGCCACTTGCCGGACGAGTGCACTGTCCGGGCTACCCCTCGGTGCCTCCGCAGGCGCGGGACTCCTCTGCCGGGCAGCAGCAGCAGCCTTCTCCCCGGCGGAGTTAGGTTGGGCACCGCTGGTTATCCTGAACCGTTTGGCCAGGTTCTCCTGTGCCGACCCACCGGTAAGCGTCACCAGCGCGGAGGAAGGAATGTCCCCGCCTTTCCGTTTCTCTCCCCGGCCTTCCGGAGAAGAAGATTGTGCGCTTACCCGGGCGACGCGAGCCACGTGCGGCACAGACACCGGCCGGTTGGGGATCCTGTTCACTCCACCGGGAATCCTCACTGGCCCCCCGGTGCTCTTGCCCTTTCCAGGCACCGTAAGGCCCGCAGCATGATGGGTCTTCACCCGCCTCAGGAGGTAGGCGCCGTCATCAACGTCCATGGCCTTCGGCTCCGGATGAGTCGTGAGCCGGCCGGACTTGTCGTCCACAGACGTCCGCGAGACGGTCTCGCCTTTCTCCTTCAACTTGTTAAGGAGGTCTTCCCCGTCCATTGAGAGAGTGGTTTCGGGCTTGATAACCGCCCGGGAAGATGCACCTGCAAGAAAAGCGAACAGTTAGTATTTTGCCAAGGCTAGCACAAAGTATCACCGCTAAAGGGCTTCCTACGCACCGGGAGCCCGCCCGAGTTGGCAGTATTCCAGCACTTCTTGCCGGATGAAGTTGAAAGAACTCCGTTCCAGATCGTCCCAACATCCGAGTATGGTCGAGATCCTCTCATGCTCCAGATCGGATAACTCGAACGACTGGTCGCCAATGGGTTGGAAGGCGCCAGGAACCCGGTACATTTTACTCTTCGCCTGCCACCTCCCGCCTACTATCACCACCTTCTTCCTCCAGCTGTTGTCTACCCATGTAGGCATATTGGTGACGATTGGTGGAGGTTTCCGGGCGTTGAAGAACAGGCAACCCCGGGACCCTTGAGTAGGACAACCTATACAAAGACCGGAATTCGTTTACCGTTGGCATACTCATTCCGGACAGATCATATAGGCAGCCGAGGCTCAGTAGTCGCCTCCACTGGAGCCCAGGAAGCTGTGCGGGCGACACTTGCAGCGCACTGAGCATATACTGCACGAAATTTGGCAGCGGGAGCGAGAGTCCATGCCGGAACTGGTCCCGATGCGCGGCAACCCAACCTGCTTCCGGGTTGCAGGCTGACTCTCCAGGATTCAGGGGCCGCAGCAAAACTTTATCCGGGATAGCCCAAGTTTCCCGGAGCGCTGCAATCTCTCCAGGGGTCATGCTACCCTCCGGTTCATCACACACCACAGCATCCTTCCCTCTGCCAATGGTGTAGCTCACGGCCGGATCATCCGCAAGACGCACCCCGTGCGGTATTTCAGTCTCCGAGGATTCAGCCCCGGAAGACGAAGAGGAGGACGGAGACGAAGCCCTGCTCCCGGAGCAGTCAGCGACTTCGGTCTCCGGGGATTCCGAACCGAGCCAGTCCTCCAGCCTCTCCGCATCATCCACGAGGGGACCCCTGGCAGCCGATTCGGAAGCCCGGTCAGAATTTGAAGAAGGCATCGTAACCTAGGGGAAGAAAACAAAACGCTAGCGCTCGTCAGCAACAGGCTACAACAGCGCCTTCTACAGCCTCTCCCCAAGTTTGCCGCAGAGCAGTTCCGTCAGCGACAGAGATCCCTCCCCCCCCGCCACAAAACAACAAAACCAAAGCAAGAACAACACCGGGGCAAAGAAATCAACAAACTTACCGATTAATATGCTCAACCGAGGACAGTCCGCCCTGCGAAAGCAGCGAACAATGGTAGGAAAGGATTAGGGAGCGCTCGAGAAAACGGATCTCGTGGGGCAAAGGGCTCAGAGTTTTCGCCGGATTTCTCTCTTTCTCTTAGTTTCTCCAAAGCAAGAAGCAACAGCAGAAAGAAGAGCAGAAGAGGCCTTTTTATAGGGGGGACCGGTGCCCTAGGCAATTGAAATCCCTCCAAAACAAGTAATCAGAGCAACTCAAACGCCTGCGAATCCAGGCCCTTCATCTCAAGACCGCCCCCCGCTGGCACGTGTCCCAGCATTGGTAAACTGCCCATGCCATCATAACTGACGGGACTGATGGACTTCCTCCTTAAATGCATGTCAGCCACTTGTCCCACACGCTGGCGACATGAAGGTAGGAGCGGGAACCTAGGAGTCAGACCCTCCCACACTTCCCCAGGTTCTACGGTTGCACGCCATCTTCACTGCATATCCCGAAGACCTCTCACCGGTGGTAATCATCCAACCGCTTCGAGAGCATCCATCCGGGTATGAGCAATAGGGGACCCGTCTCGATATGGCAGGACGCCCGGTCGAGGTCCGCCCGGCACCATGGCAGTTCGCGGTTATGATCATTCAACCGGCTGCATGGCTTCTTCGCTGCATATCTCGAAGACCTCTCACCGGTGGTAATCATCCAACCGCTTCGAGAGCATCCATCCGGGTATGAGCAATAGGGGACCCGTCTCGATATGGCAGGACGCCCGGTCGAGGTCCGCCCGGAATCAAAACTTAAGAGCGTAATATTTAAATGAAATTACTCAAAATTTAGACAGGGTTCGGGACGTATCACACGTTGTACCTCTACAAGTCTAATAGAAACAAAGAAATGCCAATTGTGGCTATAAGTCTATAAAACTGTGACATATTTATCAATTTTGAAGAAGAACAAATGCTGGGACTATATATACTCATGAAAACAATTTCCAGATTTTTGGCTTATGTTATGACCATTCCAGTACCTTCATTGCCCCCAGCTACTTAGCACATGATGATTATGCTAAGTAACGTTCCCATTGCTTAGCTGAAGTGTCATAGTCCAATGACCAAGTCTTGAGGTCATATTTTGTCTCTTAGAGTCTAGGATCCTTTTGTTCTATTCTAGGTTCAATTAGAATCTTACCAGATGACTTGATGGATTCAGAGGGGATTGAATGATCATTAAACTCATATGTTTCTTCCATGTCTCCATCACAAATCAGGTGTAAAATTTTCTCCAGCGATGGCTCTAAAGTTTCTTGCTCTGCCATGACCTAACTTCAAAGGGAAGATGAATTGCGCGAAACCCATAAAAAAATAGATTGCGGGAAATATAAGAGGGTTATGAATTTGGGGATAGTGAAAAATAAAAAGGAAAAGAAAATAAAATTAAAGGGGTATTTTAGATAGTTTATGGATGAAAAGTGGATAGGGGTGTGTTAATGGAGTTTTAGGGTGTGTGAATATCAGCACCCTAAATCAATGAACAAAGCGAATCTATTCAACCTGAACTGTTTTTGTAAATCGCCATAACGAAAGGTCAAACAATTATCAAGTTTGATGAAATTTTGCATAGATGATCTATACATTAGGTTCTAACATTTGAACGGTGGAGATATGAAACATCGCTGAGAAACATCAAGTATCAAAGAGCAATGGATTCAAATACACTTAAGGGTTCAATTAGAATCTTACCAGATGACTTGATGGATTCAGAGGGGATTGAATGATCATTAAACTCATATGTTTCTTCCATGTCTCCATCACAAATCAGGTGTAAAATTTTCTCCAGCGATGGCTCTAAAGTTTCTTGCTCTGCCATGACCTAACTTCAAAGGGAAGATGAATCGCGCGAAACCCATAAAAAAAATAGATTGCGGGAAATATAAGAGGGTTATGAATTTGGGGATAGTGAAAAATAAAAAGGAAAAGAAAATAAAATTAAAGGGGTATTTTAGGTAGTTTATGGATGAAAAGTGGATAGGGGTGTGTTAATGGAGTTTTAGGGTGTGTGAATATCAGCACCCTAAATCAATGAACAAAGCGAATCTATTCAACCTGAACTGTTTTTGTAAATCGCCATAACGAAAGGTCAAACGATTATCAAGTTTGATGAAATTTTGCATAGATGATCTATACATTAGGTTCTAACATTTGAACGGTGGAGATATGAAACATCGCTGAGAAACATCAAGTATCAAAGAGCAATGGATTCAAATACACTTAAGGGTTCAATTAGAATCTTACCAGATGACTTGATGGATTCAGAGGGGATTGAATGATCATTAAACTCATATGTTTCTTCCATGTCTCCATCACAAATCAGGTGTAAAATTTTCTCCAGCGATGGCTCTAAAGTTTCTTGCTCTGCCATGACCTAACTTCAAAGGGAAGATGAATCGCGCGAAACCCATAAAAAAATAGATTGCGGGAAATATAAGAGGGTTATGAATTTGGGGATAGTGAAAAATAAAAAGGAAAAGAAAATAAAATTAAAGGGGTATTTTAGGTAGTTTATGGATGAAAAGTGGATAGGGGTGTGTTAATGGAGTTTTAGGGTGTGTGAATATCAGCACCCTAAATCAATGAACAAAGCGAATCTATTCAACCTGAACTGTTTTTGTAAATCGCCATAATGAAAGGTCAAACGATTATCAAGTTTGATGAAATTTTTGCATAGATGATCTATACATTAGGTTCTAACATTTGAACGGTGGAGATATGAAAATATGACCTAAAAGTGTGTCAAAAAATAAACTTCGCACGTTAATTTCAGAGCGAATGTTCACGATAGGAATTGTGTATATATATATATATACACACACTAACGATTTATCAAATGGGATGAAAATTTTTAGATATTATCTACTCATATAAACATGAAAGTTGAACGGTGGAGATGGTAATATGTGATCGAAAAGTTGGTTAAATGATTGATCCCTTAAAATGACCAAAATCAAATACACGCCAAAATTGCTAAATTGTCGGAAATTTCATCAGCTTACACTAGCCACTTAGGAAAGAGTGTTGCTATTAGAACTTCCACATTTGCTCACTTAACCTCTCTCTATTTTTAATTATTGAATGACATTTGTATCCTCTTGCATAAAGACTATTAAGGACAATAAGTGTATAAAAAGAGTATTTGTTCAAGGAAGGTTAATTATGTAACTTCCATAGTGTGTCTTGTTCTAATAAGGCTAGTTATCTAGATTCTTTATTAGATAGGGAATCCCTGATTACCAGGGATACTTGATGTAATGCTTGTATAAAGGTCTCCTTATCAATCAATATAGATAAAGTTTATCTATTATTCTTTTATCCTACAACACGTTATCAGAGCGTTGCTCTAGCCTCCCATCTAATAGCCCTAAAATCCCTGATTCCGAAAAAAAAATGTTTTTTTTTCGAAACCCTAAATCCTTACCGTCGCTGTCCGTCGTCCTCCCTTCCGGCCGTCGTCGACTTCTTCTCGGCAGTACCTGCGCTGCCGGCCTCCCAACCCCCCCCGCCCTGCTCCACCGCTGCCTATGGGCAGCCCCTGCCCTTCGGCAGAAACTCTCGGCAGCAGCCCTCCCGCTGGGTAGCATCGCTCGGTAGCCCCTCTCTTGCGTGCTATCTTTTGCACGCATCCCCCGACAGTCCAAGATTGCTCGCAAGCCAAGCAAGCGCTCTTCGAAGTCTTCTTCATTACTGAGAAGAAATCAAGAAAAATCGAAGAAAATAAGCTTCCCCCAAAGTCAAGTTTCTTTCGATCAAGCTTCAATTGAAGAGGTAAATATTTTATAAACGTTCCCGCTTTTGAATTTTCAATAGTTGGGTTTTGTTTTCTTCCGGGACCTTTTCGTGTCCCTGCTACCTCATCCCGATTCTATCGCTTCTCGGGACGGCATACGGGGATTTCGTCACCCCGGTGCCAACGGTTTTAGGGTACCTGTGATGTTACCGGCCACCGTTATGCTTGTGACTGTGATGTCACTGTGAACCATAACGTCTCTTTTTTAAAATAAAAAATAAAGGGAAGATATCGATTGTGACTTGATGTCACATTATGCATCGATTTATGTGACCATAATATATCTTGGCACTGTTCTAAAAAAAAAAAACAAAAACAAAAACAATCAAATTTGATTAGTATTCAAAATACTAACGTCTCCCTATTTGTGTTTTGTAGATGGCTAACACTCAGCGTCCAGAATTCGACATCTTGGATGTCCAAGGCAAGGAATACAAGAGGTGGGGTCTCAGATGTTGAGAACACCATCATTGGCAAAAGATTTACGGCCACCTTTGTCCCTCTTGAGGATAAAAACTTGTAAGCTTCTCCTGAACAAAAAGCTCAGGCCCTGATGTTTCTCAGGCGCCATATCCATCCAACGCTCAAAAAGCAATATCTGAGGAAAACCGATCCTAAAGAGCTATGAGACATCCTCAAAAATCGCTTCGACAATTTGCACGACGCACAACTCCCTGAGCTTCTGTCCGATTGGGAGCAAATTCGCTTGTTGGATTTTGATTCCGTCCAGGAATACTATCAGACTATGCTTAATTTATAGTCTGATCTGAGCTTTTGGGGGGTCGACAAGACCGACGATGATATGATGGAGAAGACTTTCACGACGTTCCCAGAATCTGCGTCTATGTTGTCGCATCAGTACCGTGATCTCCGTGAGAAAGGCACCATCAAAACCTTCAGTGACTTGATGAATGTGCTTCAAATAAAGGAGAGATATCATGAGTTGATTCTTACTACCAACAAAAGGCCTAGAGGTATGAAATTCTTAGCGGAATCTCACCAAGCCCGTGGTAAAGCTCCAAAGCAAAAGAGTCAACCTCGTGAACGTCATGCACTACCACCACCACGTGCGCAAAGAGCTACACGTGGAGGAAGAGGAGGCCCCGGCCCTAGCCGGAACCTCACTTGGAAACGGGACGACGGCGGAACCGCCGCTCCTAGAGGGGGGAACCGGTTCGGTTCCGGCCCCAAGCGTGGTGGCTACGCCTCAAGCTCAGCTTCGGCTCCTTGCTTCAAATGCGGCTCCAAAAATCACTTTCAACGTGATTGCAAAGCAAGTAGAGATATCCAAGCTGCTTACAAGAAAAACAAGTAATACATGGAACAAGAAACGAACTATGTAGGAGACTTTGAGGAAGAAGAGTACGATGAAGACGATACCAACTTCACCGTCGATGACTTCCAACCTACTAAGAAGCATACGACTAAGGAGTATGATACTCCAGATTATGAATAAGTATTTGACTTAGCCATTAAGATACTACAGCTTGTTGTTCGGTCCCTTGTCATGGCCACTAACTTGCTGGTATCGGCATGGCGATATGTAATCTTACATGCAGCTATGCTTATTCGTCAACGACCCACAGATAACCAACCATTTAGTGCGTACCAGTTGGTAACTGGTTACGAGCCTGACATTTCGCATCTGCCTACTTTTAGTTGTGCCGTATATGTGCCAATAACGCCTCCACTGCGTACTAAGATGGGTCCACAACGATGATTAACTATTTATGTTGGATATGAAGCACCAATAATTGTCCTCTACATAGAGCCTACGACAGGTGATCTGTTTACTGCAAGATTTGGAGATTGTCACTTTAATGAGACATCCTTCCCGCCGTTAGGGGGAGATGGGGCCGCATCCGTCCCTATTGAACGTCAGGAATTGACGTGGTTCTCTCCCACTATGTCTCATTATGATCCCCGTACGTCTCAGTGTGAGACCGAAATACAACACATATTGGAACTACAAAAGGTTGCGGATTCGATGCCCGACTCCTTTACTGATATTGCGAAAGCGACAAGATCATCCATACCTGCTGCGAATGTACATGCAAGGCTCAACATCCCTCGCCACACGCGAGCACGCGCCGCTGGTCCCGGACCCGCAGCCCTAGGTGCCGTCGGCAACCTAGGCTCGGCACCTCTAAGTGGAGGGCCGACGTCGACTTCGGATCCTTCTAGAAAGAGGGGGAGACCAATTGGTTCCAAAGACACTGTATCTAGGAAGAGGACATGTGTTCAGGCACAAAGCGATCCGTTCATCATCGATGCTGTGACGCCGTCACACGAGATTGTCTCCGACTATACCTATGTCCAAGAATCAACTCTGAATCATCTGGCGGATGACTCAGACTCACCGTTGATGTTGGAGAACAAGGAAATCTCACTAAACTTCTTATGCATGCACAATCTTATGGAAAAGAATTCCATGTACATCGATGATGCATTCGCCTACGCCGTTGCTCAAGAAATCATTGACGACGATGAAATGGAACCCCACACTGTTGTTGAATGTCAACGAAGGGCGGATTGGCCGAAGTGGGAAGAAGCAATCCAGGCTGAACTAGACTCTCTAAAGAAAAGGCAAGTATTCGGACCGGTTGTGCCTACACCGCCGAACGTGAAGTCTGTTGGACATAAATGAGTCTTTGTCAGAAAGGGCAATGAGAATGGAGAAGTCCAGGGATATAAAGCTCGACTCATGGCGCAAGGTTTTTCTCAACGCCCTGGAATTGATTATGAGGAGACATATTCTCCGGTCATGGATATTATTACCTTCCGATACTTAATCAGTTTGGTAGTCTCAGAGAGACTCAATATGCAGCTTATGGATGTTGTAACAGCGTATCTTTATGGGGATCTAGATACAGAGATGCACATGAAAGTGCCAGAAGGACTTTCGTTGCCCAAGTCAAGTGAGCAAAAACCATGAAGTTCATTTGCTATCAGGTTGAGACGATCTTTATATGGACTCCGACAATCTGGTAGGATGTGGTACACACGGTTGAGTGATTACTTGATTGGGAAATGATACAAGAATGATGAGTTGTGCCCTTGTGTGTTCATAAAGAAAACAAGTTCAGGATTTGCCATTGTAGTCGTCTATGTTGACGATATAAACATCATTGGAACTCTGAATGAGATCAATGAGATCGCAAGCTACTTGAAATCCAAATTCGAGATGAAAGATCTGGGAAGGACTCGGTTTTGCCTAGGCTTAGAACTAGAGCACCGAAGTGGTGGAATCTTTGTACACCAATCTGCATATGTCTGAAAGATGCTTAGGCGATTTAACATGGACAAAGTTATGCATCCTATAGGCACTCCCAATGTCGTTAGAAGTCTGGATATCAACAAAGATCCCTTTCATCTGAAAGAAGATGACGAAGAGGTCTTGGGAGCTGAATATCCATATCTCAGTGCAATTGGAGCCTTGTTATACCTCGCTCAGTGTACTAGGCTAGACATTGCTTTCTCGGTGAACTTGTTAGCTAGATTTAACTTGTTAGCTAGAACATCTTCTGATACCTGAAAGGAACCCTTGACATGGGCTTGTATTATAGATACACTCATCATGGATCGGCTCCAAGCCGACCACTTACGTCCAAGCAGTCCGGCCTCGGCACGGCTCCACGCCATGCAGCCGCCGCACATGCTTCCAGTCACGGCTTGGCTTCGCACCGCACCGTCCCCGCTCCCGGCCCCGGCTCGTCTTCCTGCCGTACCACCGCCGTATCCGCCACCGTACCCGAACCCGAGGATGCCAAGGCGTGGTCTCGGTATGGCTTCGGCACTACCCCCTCCTACTTAGATACACCAAATGATGTTATAGTAGGATTCACTGATGCTGGATATTTGTCAGATCCACACAAAGGACGTTCCCAAACAGGTTATGTTTTTACCATTGGGAATACGGTGATATCTTGGAGATCAACCAAGCAAACTCTTGTTGCTATCTCCTCGAACCATGCTGGGATTATTGCACTACATGAAGCAGTCAAAGAGTGTGTTTGGCTTCGCTCAGTTATATCTCACATTCGAGAGTCTAGTGGACTTGAGTCTACTACGATGGGACCAATTTGCATATTTGAAGATAATGCAGCATGCATTGAGCAGATGAAGTTGGGATATATCAAGGGGGATAACACTAAACATATTTCGCCTAAGTTCTTCTATAATCAGCAGCAACAAGAGACTTTGAATATCCAAGTGAAGCAAGTCAGCTCAGAAGATAATGCAGCTGATCTGTTCACCAAGTCTCTACCCAAAGCTACATTCGTGAAGCATGTAAAGCGTATTGGCATATGTCGCTTATCCGAACTCAAAGACTGATTGACCATCAGGGGGAGTTCTCATCTAGACTTCAGAGGGAGTCTAGTTACATGTCTCACTTACTTGTAGTTAGTGCGTTGTACTCTTTTTCCTTAGACCATGCTTTTATTTTTGCCCAAGAGGTTTTTGTTTGCTGGCAAAGGTTTTAACGAGGCAACAATATATGCACCATTACGGACGCGACACAAGGGGGAGTGTTCAAGGAAGGTTAATTTTGTAACTTCCGTAGTGTGTCTTGTCCTAATAAGGCTAGTTATCTAGATTCTTTATTAGATAGGGAATCTCTGATTACCAGGGATACTTGATGTAATGCCTATATAAAGGCCTCCTTATCAATCAATATAGACACAATTTATCTATCATTCTTGTATCCTACAATAGTATTATATTTATTGTCTATAGACTTTCCAATTCAATAATAATGTTATTTATTATTTTCCTTATCAAATTTATTTACCAATTTCAGTAAGTGATGAAACTAAGATTGTTAATGTGATATAAAGTTACTATAATTATACATGTTTAAGCGCATATACAAAATATAAGGTCAAGAGTAAGTGTTGAAAACTAAGCGCATATATTTTAATAAGTTTACAATATGAAAAAAAAAAAAGTCAATTGTTTTGATATATAAATATTGCATATTTTTATATATCTTATTAGACTTTAAATATATTTGCAACACACTAGTAACTATTGAAATAGTACAAGGGCATATGCTAATGTGTTTTGAAATATTTGTATATCCTATGTTTTTATTTATCTTATTAGATCTTACACATGAAAGGAAAAAAAATTAAGAAATAGAAGTCTAGTGAGTGAATAGGAGGTTGAATGAGTAAGTTATTGAAATATATGTGAATAACATATTTAAGGTTATTTCGATAATTTGAATGGAGGTCTAGTGAGTAAATGCTTATATTCAAAAGTATAATGGAGGTATAAAAAATATTAGAAGTCTAATGAGCAAATGTGGACGTCCTAATAGCAACACTTCTTAAGAAATTGCATGAAAACCATTGCTGTTGAATAGCACAAACTAGAGAGATGTTCTAGAACAACAAACTCCGTCAACGAACTTAGTCAAATTCAATTCCAGGAAAAAAAATTATAAATAAAAAGTTTGTCCAATTCACATACTAAAAATCAGCACCAGAAAGGATGATCTACAATAAATAAAGAAAAAATTTACATAGAAGCGTATGCAAAAGTTATATACAACCAACCCGACGAATATTCCAGTAGAATGTATGTGATGAGAATATGAACACTGAAGATGCCCCAACAAACCCATTGCAACTCTATTCTACTACAATGTCTCATGCTCTATTTTCTTAACCATCGCGTTTCAGTAGCCATCTGGCATCTCTTCCTCGTCAGGTAAAATCATGGTCAGGAGAGAATACTTAACTCGTAAAGATATTTTAGCCTTTTCAACAAGCAGCCTTGCACCCGACACAACCCAGTACCCAGGTGAATCCTGTGGTCCTCTAGTCATTTCAGTTGTGTCAACAAACCTCAACAGTTTAGGCGTCTGTGTGGGTACAGGGGGACCTCCAGGATACACAGCCGAATTTATGTTCACATCGGCAGGATTAGGGGGCTGTTTTTGAGCAGCTGACGAGAAACGAGAGCTGATAATGGTTGAAATTATACCCGATTTCTGTGTCAAGGCTGGGGAACCGTCCCACTCAGATTGTCTAACATTGGTTGCACCAATAACTTTAGAGAAATGAAGTCGTAAAAATAATACTTTTTTCATCCCCGACTCTCCAATTTCAAAGTGAGCCCCAGTGACAACGTTGAAATCATCATTAGCCTCAATAGGAGCAGTGCAGACATGAGAGAAGTTCTTCCACTGAACCTTTTCAAAATATCTGCGGTCAGATGAGGGACGAGAGATATTTCCATTTACTTGATCCTGAAGTTGGAAAGTCTTTGGAAGCGATGAAAGATGCTGCAGGTGGATTGCTAAGCAATTGCTCCGTTTTCCCTCCAAATATAGTCGGAGACCCGTCACTGGTTTCTTTCCCACATCAACCTATCATGTAGTTAATAATATTATCATAAGCAACCTTCTATGATGAAATTAGTTTATTTCAAAAGAAAACACAAATACATGTTGACCAAAACACCCATAAAGATGGCCAAAAATGAAAAATGAAAGATTAAGGTCGTCTTAACTGTACAAATTTTAATCATAGTTTCCTATATACCCTAGAAGTCTTTGGGATAAGAGATCCAGGGCATAGAGAGGGGTAAAACTATTCCCCCGTCTCTGTGCCTCTTGGCTTCTAGGTTCAGAATCTCCCAAGGGGTCATGATCATAGGTCTCCTCGTTGTTTTACCCGAGTATCAAGGAGGAGTAGCCAGGGCTAGGCTCCCTAGATCATAGATTACTATAAATGAATCTGGATATATTAGAGGTTTTCTCTAGAAGGCGATACTTATATTCTTTTATTTAATGTCTTCTTTTTAATCTCACCTGAAAAACCTCCATAATAATCAACTTTAACCTCTATGAGCCTATGCAAAAAAGATTGTGCTGGAAAATATATCATTCATGGCTGATGGAAAAGAAAGTTGCACTTTTGGCAAAACACAATAATAAGAGCATTACCGGATTTGTGTTAACATAAAGCTTAGGGCCCATGAAGCTAAACTGTAATGCTGCACTACTTTGTGGCTGCTTCTGAGGACCAAGAGTGAGCTCACCAAACACCGGTGCCCATTGCCTTGGAAGTTGAAAATCCAAAAATTGATGCAGTTCTTCAATTGGGGGTTTGTCTGTACATAGGAAATATATTACATATAAGAATCTACCCTGACAAAGTTGGACATTTATTAATTATGTAATGCGTCAGTATCATTAATGCGTCAGAATTTGGCAAATCAATGACACTATTGTACAGTCAACTTATATGATTCCTCCTATGTTAACTCAATACCCTAGCTATCCTTAATTATGGCAGCAAAAGTGAGAAGAACTCATATTTGATGAATAAAACTTTAGTTATAATCCTAAAGGAGATCGTCTAAAAGCCATGGGGTTTGGAATAGATATCTGTACAAATTTCAGTGGTACGATAATGAATATGCCATACAAATATACATAAAATCATAGTGACACCCGCCGGACCCGAAAAGGTGTTATATCAAGAGTGGAAGAACTTTAGCCACCAAGAACCAAAAAGAAAAGGAGCAATATATATATATATATATATATATATATATATATATATGTATATATATATATATGTATATATATATATATATGTATATATATCCAGAGCGAATGTTTGTTTTGAAATTAACGTGTGAAGTTCCTTTTTTGACTCACTTTTCGGTCACATTTTCACATCTACACCGTTTAGATGTTAGAACCTAATGTATAGATCATCTCTGCAAAATTTCATCCAATTTGATGATCTTGAAAGTATCCAAATTGTATTAAATCAATTAACAAACCGAATATGTCCAACCTGAACTGTTAGTGTAAATCATCATAAAGAAAACTCAAACGACCATCAAATTATATTAAATCAATGAAATTTCATCTAATTTGGTTACCGATAAGGTATCAAAACTATATTAAATCAATGAACAAACCGAATCTGTTCAACCTATACTGTTCTTGTAAATCGCCATAACGAAAGGTCAAATGATTATCAAGTTGGATGAAATTTTGTAGAGATGATCTATACATTAGGTTCTAACATATGAACAGTGGAGATGTGGAAATATGATCGAAAAATTTGTCAAAAAAGAAACTTCGCACGTTAATTTCAGAACGAAGGTTCGCTCTGGATAGGAACTATATATATATATATATATATATATATGAGGGATCCCTTTTTTTTTGTCTAAAAAGGGATAGCAAAACACCATTGGATCTGTTTTTTTAATGACCTTAGATGGCTGAGATTAATATATATATATATATATACAGAGAGAGAGAGAGAAAGAGAGAGAGAGAGAGAGAGAATCCATATATACTTTGAATCTGATGACACAGAAGAAATGCATATGAACTGTAAATAAGAACTCACAAGCCAGTAAACCCTCATTAAATCACACTTTCATTAGTGTACTTTATATATAGTTATAGATGTATCAGACTATTGCTTCAATGTAGTAAGCTGAATTTAAAGACGGTGGCGTAGTCAAACGGTATCCAATGAAGTTCATCTCAATCAATAACCAGTTACTGAAGTTATGCATCCAATTCAAGATTAGGTTGACTTGTTCTTGAAAAAAAAAAATTGTAAATATGTTTCACACATGAACTTAACACCAAATGTTAGGGCTAAAGTTCCCCAATCAAGATAGATGGATTTTCATTTGATGACGACCAGAAGAAAGTATGACTAATAAATCTGATACAGTATAAGACCCCACAAAAACATAAAATGCAAAATAGATGACTTGTGTGTAGAGTACACGGTGGAGAAGTGCATTTATATCAGTTAGGCTTGTACAGAGCACGGTATCTACACGTAAGAACAGATGTCCATTTATCGCTGTTCCCAAAGCTTTGAGGAGGCACACCTAATGGTTGTTTAAGAAGTTACCACACAACAAGACAGACACACTCCACGCATGACATTCATGCAGAAAAATAAAAAATGAAGAGAAAAATAAATAAAAGAATTCATGTATCAGGAAAACTATTGGATAGTTTAAATGATAATTCTGTCCTATTCATGTAATCTGAGTAAATATTTGATAAGAAGGAGAAATATTTAGCTTACAACGAAGATAGAGGTTAATGGCATGGCTCAAAAATCCACTCCCATGAATTCCACTCAGTAATGATGTGATAGGAACCAATGACATTGAGATCACATCAGGTTCAAGCTGAACTGTTTGAGACCACTCACTGTGGCGTAGATTCTTTTGTAAGCTTCCACCCTTTCTCTTGCACACAAACTTAATATCCTGTGACTGCATAACGAAAAAATATCAGCTTCAAGTATTACAGTTTCATGACTAAAGAAATTTGTACACAGGAAACCCAAGAGGTTACTAGACCATCTACCTAAATATTATGATGCCAGGCAATAGAAAATACCATAAGATGTTCAAAGTGTGTTTAACTTCATAAAAGTCCAAGTCAAATTCCAGTCTCATTTCCTCTTGTTTTTAGTTAAGTTATATGGCTCTGTTGTACTCAAAATCTTATAATTTAAGGTACAAACAAGAATAGAAACAAAGTGTGCACGAAACACAGTAGATAAACAAAAGAAAGCATGTTGGGGACATGAAAATTCAAGTCAAAATATTATGATTGTGGTAGAGATTGAATCATTTGTTTCAATTCAAAACTTTCATATAACAATGTTGAATGAAATAGATATTTCTGTTGTAAAGTGTACCTCAGCGGATGCGTAAGAACTGGATGGAAGCGCGTCCATAATACCCTGCCCATGATCCTTGCCAAACTGAAACAAAATCAAAACAGAGGTTATGGTGGCTATACAATATGCCCATCCCCATCATTGAAGATGATAGACACCCACAGTGTTATCATGGGCACTGTACTCAGTCAAAACCTAACAGATGGGTGGTTCAAATCAATTATAGAAGTTGATAATATTATCCAATCTCTCATACTTACCACATACAATGAGCTTTTAAGTTTAGTATCTTTTGGCCTTGGCAGCTATACTAAAATCACTAACATCCAATGAGGTCTTAAATCCTAGCTAGAAGATTACGGGTGTATCTGGGAGTGCCTTGGAAATAGCAAATAATCTTTAAGAAATTGAGATGTTTGAGGTTAAGAAATTCTTCCTAGTTTACAGTAAGACGCACTTGATTTGTTATGAAATTTCCATGTGCTCCTAAATTCCAATAAGTGCTACTAAAACTTTATACCACTGTGTTACCATTATAAACTTCTCTGCAGTCACTTGTGAAATAAATTTCCATATCATAGTTAGGACTTAGGACTCAGAAACCTTGTCATGGTAAGGGTATCAAGAAGGATGTAATGCTTCAAACCTTGTCTCTTTCGTTACCGGTTCCAGTTCCATCTATATACAGTTTATCTGCCATGTCCTTCAATTTTTTCTGCACATCAGCAGGTTGGACAGGCGATGAGTGCATCTGCTTGGCATAGATTGTATCCTTTCCCCCCATTTTCACCCCAACTATAACATGCGTTCCGTACTTATCAATAAACCTGTAATCAAACAACAAATAAATAATAACAATCAGTTTCCAACTATAAACAAATGATCCCATTAGCTGAAAATTTGTAGCACTATAAACAGACCAAAAGGTATGCGAATAAAGGTTACAAGATATGACCTTGCCAATGCTGCAGGATCCCAGGACGAAGGAACAGCTTGTTTGACATCATCACGCAATGCTACCTGAGACTTTTCGAGAGCAACGCTGTAGAGGGTAATCGAAACACCATCGAAAGCAAGAGTCTTTGTGTTGGCAGCATCCTTCTGCCATCCTCCGGTAAATTCAAAAGCAGTGTTGAAATGTCCTGTCGGAATTTTACCGGACAGAGCCAATTCCTGGTTAAACTGCTCCGACATCTGCAAATGGACCGAAAAATGAAATCAGTAATGATGACTAGCACCACCGGAAATGAAACAAGTGATGATCAAAGAGACTAAGTACCTGTTGAAATGAGAGGACGTCGGACCCGAACCTCATGCGCTCGCCCTTGTCGCACTTGATGGACTTGGGGACATTGGGTATGCAAATCCCGCCGGGAATGGCGATTTCCCGGAGTTGATCATCGTCTATGGCGATCAGGCGGGAGTCAACACCGGAAGACTGGCGCTTGCAGTACTTGAGCTTCAAGTCAACGGTGAGATCATAGCCAAGCCCGATGGATTTTATGGCAGCATCCGCCTCGGCCGCAGCTTTCCGGGTACTCATTCTTGCTCTCTCTCTCTCTCTCTGTTTGTCTCAACAGTGTCTTGTTGTTGTTCTTGGTTGCTCCTCCTCCTCCTCCTCCTCCTCTGGGGGGTTTACTAGTCTAAGGAGACGGGTCAATGACATCCATATATTGGTGGGATTTGTATATGTTTGATTAGGTAGAGAATGAAAGGCGGGTTGGGGGAGGAAGTCAAAGCTTGAGTGCTGCCGTCTAGTTCTTGGAACCTGCTCAAGTGCTCATGCTGCCATCCAACTCCACCTCATGGGTTCTA
Source organism: Potentilla sterilis (assembly GCA_963682095.1). Taxonomy (NCBI): domain Eukaryota; kingdom Viridiplantae; phylum Streptophyta; class Magnoliopsida; order Rosales; family Rosaceae; genus Potentilla; species Potentilla sterilis. The sequence goes on from OY821764.1 coordinate 15,622,995, forward strand.
ATTCTACTATTTGTCGCTCTGTCTCTCTTTTTTAAGAAAGATTTATGAAAAAAGAGTCTCTTTTGTAGAATGATCTAGGGCACACGTTACGTTGAACTCACCAACTAAATGATGGCGAAGTAGTGTGAGAAATCTATTTCAGTATCTCGCATCATGATGGGTAAACAGTTTTGATTTGGTAATTCAGTAAAAAGTTAGGGCTTATCATCCGAGTTTAGTTCTCTCAAACCGTCATATTCATGCAAAACTATACCATTGCGACGTAACGCAAAACTATTTATGTACGTCGAAAATAATACGATGCGAGTGAACAATGACTGTTTTAAAGTTACATCCACCTCGAATAACCACTTGAGTATCTTACATAGTTAGATCCCAGCAACCAAAGCTCGCCTCAACACAACAAAACAAAATCCAACTCTAGTCAAGAGGACACCTCCACGGAACTTTTTGGGTTTACCTATAACATGGAAGAATTTCTTCCATTGCGTAAAATGGAAGTTAATGTGGAAACTATTTCCATTAGGAGAATTGTATTTTCTTTGAAAGTAACTTTGAGAAGTTTCTAATTTCTATTATACCATGTCAAATCCTTGTTATATTTTGTCATTTTCGTAAGTAGGTAATCATGACCATGATTTTTGAAATAGATTATCTATATTAGAGCTGTTATGTGCTAGAAAAAAAAAGGATAAAATTTAGTTTAGTGCCCTCAGTCTTTGGGTAAAAATCAGATTACACCATATTTTTGAAAAAAAAAAATCAAAATGACCCCTAAAGTTTCAATTATGATTTCCCGGGTCTAAAATTTCAAGTGATCTGACTTGGAACTGACAATAAGAACCCATACTCCAATATTGAAACCTTCATAGAGGGTAAAATGGACCATTTGCATATTAAACTTTCTAAATTTGAAATGAAACCTAATTAATATACTCATAAAAGGCTGGTTGGATGTCAAATGTAGTAATATAAAGTACATAATTCTAGTCCTAATCATAAATAAAGTGCACATGTAAAAGATATGGTCTTAATCAGCCAAATGTGGGCTGTTGTTGTCAGTTTCAAAACAGCAGTTTACGTCACATTTTGAGGTCACTTAAAATTTTAAACCCGGAAGATCATATTTGAAAGTTTAGGGGTCATTTTGATTTTTTTTCAAAAAGATTGTGTAATTTGATTTTTACCCAAAAGTTGAGGGTAATAAACTAAATTTTATCAAAAAAAAAATTAAAAAAATTAACTAATAAAAAAAGATAATATAATCACTATAATGAAAATAAACCTGAAATTTAGCAGACATCACAAATAGTGTTCAGTTCACGACGCGTATATATACGACTAATTGTGAATGGTTAAAATTTATGATTTTCATATAGATGCACAATGGTCAAAACATATAGATAACCAAGATTGCGTCGTGTATATAAACGGGCAGACAAGTATTATTAACATGTAGACAATTCTAATTGGTAATTGATATTTTGATAACTCAATATCTATCTGAACGATTCATCAAATAGACGAATCTAATTTTAAAAGTAAACCCGGTTCACATGATTGCTAAACCCTTCTCCCTTTGAAAACTGAAAATTGTAGTTAATAATGCGTTCAAGAAATCCAAGAGCGGCGGCCACCTTTGTCATCCCAATTTGAAATATATATTGGAGCGAGGGCGATTTTGCCAGTTAGGAAAAAGAGAAGCCAACACGGGTCAGCGCGCAAAGTTTGAACATTGACCCATTCCCACCCTCCTCTCCTCTCCTCTTCTGCGAACAAACCAAAACAAGTCTTCCACCCAATCACCATGCTTCTTCCCCATTTCTTTATTATTATTCTTCTTCTTCTTCTTCCCCCACCCACCCTTCCTTCACCCTTTACCCTCCTCCTCCTACTCCATTCCCACTCCCCAAACTCCACCACCCTTCTTCATCTCCGCTGCTTCTCATCACTTATTTTCGATCAAGATCAATACTTGCTTGGATTTGGCGCCAATAATGGGAGCACTTTGCTCCAAGAATTCCCGCGCCGCAGTCAACGCCCCCGCCAACGCGTGGGCGGCTGACAATCGGCGCCAAGTGGTGGATGACTACAAGCTGAAGACCTCCTCCAAGAGGACTACTACTACAGCTGCTGCTGAGGTGGCTCCGCCGCCTGTGGTGGATATCGACACTACTCAGCAGCAGCAGCCGCCTAGATACTCCCAAGACGGTCCTGCTCTCGTCTATGATGCTGCTGACGACTTCTACGATGGGATTCCCCGTTATAAATCCGGCTCCGGCTCTTTCCGCAAGGCCAAGGTTACTAATTCTTTGCTTGCTTGCTTATACGTTGATCAGTTTTCGGAATGGTTTTATTGTGTGGTGATGATGTTATGGAGTTATTGAGAGGCTAGTTGTGAATGAATGTTGCAGGTTTCGGAGGTGGGATCGCGGATAGGGAGAGGGGCGGTGTCGGTGCTCGACACTCTTGGGAGCAGCATGACCAATTTGAATTCCGGCACCGGTTTCAACTCAGCGCCACCGGCCAAGGGGAATGAGATTGCAATTATCGCATTCGAGATTGCAAACACTGTTGTCAAGGGCTACAATCTTATGCAGTCTATTTCGATCAGAAGTATTAAGAATTTGAAAGAAGTGGTCTTTCGTTCAGAAGGTGTGCAGTATTTAGTGTCCAAAGATACTGACGAGTTGTTGAGGATTTTTGCTGCTGACAAAAGGTGGATACTAAATTATGTTTGTTGTGCAAATGAGTGACCTTCACTTGTTGAGTCTCATTTTTTACAATTCACTCTTGATTTCATAGGGAGGAGTTAAAAATTTTCTCGGGGGAGGTGGTTCGTTTTGGAAATCGATGTAAAGATCCTCAGTGGCACAACTTGGACAGATATTTTGAGAAGTAATATACTTTCTGGACTTTATGCCTGCTGACATTTTTTCTTTCTTTATGATTTCATGTTCTTACTTGGTGGCATTTTATTTTATTCTACAGAATCAGTAGAGAACTTATTCCTCAGAAGCATCTGAAGGAGGAGGCAAGTTCGGTAATACAGCAACTGATGACATTGGTCCAGTATACTGCTGTAAGTATCGTCTTGTTTCACAAGAATTATTGAGCATTTTTATAATTCCTTTTATGGGCTGCCAAATATTTTTGTTCAGTAATTAACAATATTCATATACATCATCTCTGAAAAAAATAAAAATTTCAACTTTTCATATTTCCTTGTCATTTGATCATTCTCATCTTTTTCTAGTATTTCAACATTAATAATCAACATCAATTTCTAAATTGGCTTTGAGCATTTTTGCATCTATACCTATAAACATAGAAGAAAGTGTGTTATGGGAGCTCAAGTTTCTTCCTTTGTTCCCCACTCAAGTGCTGTATCTAGCATAATTGAGCTTAGTATTCAATTCTACTGATCCAAATTTTCCGAAAAAGCAAGCACTTATACTCTTTTGCCTGCAGGAATTATACCATGAGTTCCATGCATTGGACCGATTCGAACAGGACTATGAACGGAAGCAGTACGAGGAAGATAATTTATCTTCCACAAAAAGAGGTGATTAAGTGCTATTCTTATTGTATAAAAAATGTTTGTACAAGTTGATAGTAGTAGAACTAACTCAATGATATACAGTGTAGGATTGTTTTAAGTACGGAGGGCCTTCTAGAGGCATTCTGTACTTAGTTACAAAAATGGATAAAATGCTGCAATGACATTATATTGAAATCCTAGAAAGAATAAAACCAATTTAAGTTTAGTCTTGTACAATGCCTACAATTACAAATTTCATTTTTACACCTATCATTAGTAGGGTTTTGAGCAGAAGCTAATGCTCTCTCTCATCTCATATTTTCCTGTCTCCTAGTTCTCAGATATTTCCAATCACTTCATATTTGAGTACATCACACAATCAATTTCATTTCTGTGCTTTGTGTATGTGCAATATTTGAAATTGGGATGAAACTTATACCGGAGCCCTTGATCTGTAACTATGTATGTATGCGCATGTGAAAGAATCATGATTTACGATCTGATGTGGAGTGCCACTTAAATGATTATATCACTCTTTCTGTTTTGTTTCTATTCATATCATAGGCGATACCCTTGGAATCTTGAGATCTGAACTGAAAAGCCAAAGGAAGCTAGTTAAAAGTTTAAAGAAGAAGTCACTTTGGTCCAAAAGTATGGAAGAGGTAATTGTATGCTTTTCATTGAGTTGCTGATCAGTTTACCAGGAATCTGTTTGTTTCCAGATGTTAATATGTCTGATATTGTCCTGTAGTAACAAATTTTGCACCATCGAAAATTTTGGTGGTTGGAATGTATTAAGTTAACTTCTTATTGTATTAGACATGTTCTATTTAATTCCCAGACTCAGTGTCTGCATAATAAACAAGTAATGGGATAGTAGTTACAGTTTAATTTTTTAATATTTGATATTTAATATTTTGGAATGCAGGTGATGGAAAAGCTTGTTGAAATAGTCCACTTTTTATATCTAGAGATGCATGCTGCGTTTGGTAGTGCTGGTATGTATGTTTCAGGTTCTAACTGCCAATATCACATATGCATGTGTCATTTTAACCTTTGAACATCATATTGTTTCAGGCTTCAATACATCATTTTAGTTGTTTTATCAAGAGATTGTCTTGATCATGATCATCTGTAAAACAGAGTTGTTATAGACTTATAGGTAACAGTGCCTACTTCTGTGTATTCCAAATGAAGTATTAGCTTCTGTATTATCTTTTAGGGTATTAAAATATATTGTTTTAATTTCTGAAAATTGTGTGTTTCTTGTCAATTTGTGAAAAACATATCATTCTACTCAGTTGATGGTTTCTGAATCCCACATTGCTCACCTTTAAATAGCAATTATATTCCCTGTCCATCTAAAACAATTGCTTTCATGGGTGCATTCACAAGTTTAATACTTTAGCCTCTGAGTAGGATCTCAGTATTTCAACAAAATTTAGAATCAGTATTCTGCCCTACCTTCATTCTCCAAATACTTTGTCTAAGGCTGTTTTGTTAAACCTTATTTCTCTGCACTTTAGTCATGGCGAAGAATTAAACACCAACATCTCAAAAAAAAGAAAAAAAAGAAGAAGAAGAATTAAACACCATCTTCTTTGACATTGGTCTGTAATTACTTTCTGAGAAAATTACTGATGCTTCTTCATTGGCATATGCAGAGGGTCAGAAAACTGTGGAGGGAGCTACAAATAAATATCAAAAGTTGGGACCTGCTGGTCTGTCTTTACATTATGCAAATATTGTACTCCAAATCGATACTCTAGTGAGTTTTGATTCTCTGTCCTGTCTTTTTATTATTATGCATCTTACATGATTTCTAACTGGTACTGAAGTAACTGAACTAACTGAAGGCATCTTACTGATGAAACTGAAAGGACATTTCTCATAGATTATCCTTTACAGTACTAGCAAATAGTCTCATTGCTAACATACTGTAGCACGCCTTGGTTCAATTTAACCCCAGATGTATTCCATTCCACTAGTAACATGTATTTATTATATTATATATACATATGATCAAAATAAAAATGTGGAGTTGAGTTAGTTTGTCACTCGTATCACATAAATTTTTCATATCTTTATAATATGATGAAAAGTTGAATCAATTGCACAGTTCTCGTAGTGGATTTTGATTTGTCTAATTGTATAATTCAGATAGATATCAGCTTTATTTAAAAAAGAAAAAAGATATCTATATTAGCTAACATTACTTTAGTCTTTGGTCTCATGCATCTGCCATATACCAAAGCTCTTCTTTACATGCGTTTTTCTGAGTCTGCTTTGTTGCATTTAGGTAGTCCGATCAAGTGCTCCACCGCCAACTACAAGAGATACATTATACCAGAACTTGCCTCCTAATATAAAATCATCTTTACGCTCCAAATTACACTCTTTCCATATTAAAGAAGAGGTATTATCAGTCTCTCTAACTCTCTCTCTCTCTATACACACACACACACACACACACACACACACACACACACATATCTGTATGTGTGTATTTAAGGGAATTTATGTATAGGAGACCTTTTTTTTAAAGGATCCATCCCTGCCACAAAATTGCCCAAGGATATGACCTGTTCATTTTTATAGGTCTCGCTTGAAGGAATACCTTACAGAAAGTATGTCATATTGGAAAGACGGTTCACCATTTAATTATTGTCATGTGCATATTTTCTTCTGGAATTCTGTGCTTGTCTATTCTGATTGCAGTAAGAGACGAAATGGTTTCTGACTAGGGCCCATCCCTCAAACCATCCATGTATCGGCCAATTGGTAACCATTTAGTTCTTCTTATCACGGATCAAAGCATCAAACAATTAGACAACACAATGTTCTTGATGAATATGAAAATGGCGATAATCAAATAGTGTAATGATTTAGGATTGGTTTATTAGATATTATTGTTATATAGGAACTTCAAAAATGCAGACACAATGCTGTGTTTGCATACACACAATCCATCTTCTCTGTTCTGGGAAGTCAGTAGCTGATAATTGTTTGAACTTTAAGTAGTTTTTTTTTTTTTTTACCTTCTAAATTGTTTCCTGCAGCTCACTATCACAGAAATTAAAGCTGAGATGGAGAAAACTCTGCACTGGCTTGTTCCAATGGCGGCAAACACAGCCAAGTAAGATGGGCAGTTGTACTGCAAAGCAGATATTTTTCTGAGTGTTTCTGAAATCTGTTTGTAACTTTTTATTGCGACACTTTATTACTGAATCATTTTGTTTCCTTTGTTCCAAAATCTTTTAACAGAGATCACCATGGTTTTGGCTGGGTAGGTGAGTGGGCAAGTACCGGGTAAGTGACAATATACTGTTTGTTTTCACCGTCCTATACCATGCATGTTTACTTTTCGTGTTTGGGTTTCTTAGTCTACCATTCCTCTTATATAGTGCTGAGACGAATCGTAAACCAGCTCCACAGACTGAGGTTATTCGGATTGAGACATTCCATCATGCAAATAGGGAAAAAACAGAAGCCTGTATACTCAAACTAGTGTTATGGCTTCATTATTTGGTCTCTCAAAGTAAGCCTGCATCCACTAGTGTTGGCATGCGGTCACCTGTTAAGTCCATACCCACCACAACCCCAAAGACAAATAAGCAGCTCGAGGACATCCCACCCTCAACCGTGCTATCAACTGACGATCAACAGATGCTGCAGGATGTCAGTAAGAGAAAACGGGTTCCCGGAATTAGTAAAAGTGGGGACTTTGACAGTGCAAACTCTAGTTTGGGAAACCAGGGCAGATTGAGCAAGAGTAACAGCTATTCATCTGGGGAAGGAACCAAGAAATTGTTACCTTTCAGTAGGCTCTCTTCTGGGATTCCTGTCGTTGATTTTGGTATAGATAAGGAAAAAGCATTGGATGTTATAGATAGAGTGGACAGACATAGAGATCATCATCATCCAAGGGAGTAAAGTTTCTAGGGACACTTTGACATTGTCTGCTGTGATGTATGTGTGTAATTACTACACGTCTACTCCCATGAAATTTTTTACTGTGCATTATTTCACCACGAGTAAGTCACTTTTAGTTGCAATTGTCATGAACAGTCTAGAGGCACGATTAAGAGGACTTTCTGTAGCCTCAGATTCGGTGTGTTTGGCTAGCATGGGAAGCCAACAATATTTCTACCTGAACTTGGCAGCATAAGTAAGCAAAAATGGTTGTAAAACAAGCCTTAGCAGTTACACTGAGCAAAACTGATAAGAGCAAACTCCAGATTTTTTTTTTTTTTTTTTTTTTAATCAATCAACAACTATATCTTAAAAGTTTTCTAGACATATAGACTAATCTGCGCCGATGGATCTTGTCAAAAGACTTCCTCTCTCTGACCACCAAGAATAAATTGGGATCTAACTTCAATTAGCGTCGGCGGATTCGAACCTAGATATGAGGGATTCTCACACCAAAACTCTTACCAACTTTACCACCTGTGGTGGTTAGCAAACTCCAGATTTGATGAGCAATGAAGTCTCGAGACCAAAAGTCATTGTTGCCGAGGCAAGAGAAAATTAGACCAATATATATAGAGCTAGGAGGTAAGTATTGCGGACAGTACAGCTCAGTTGCTCGTTGCAAGTCTTCTGTTTTGATTTGTTATTTTCTCGTAACGGACATTTTTATTGTCTTCAATGAAATTTCATTTAACGGAAGATAATGTTACAAACCAGTCTTCTGTTTAGATTTCTTTCAAAATGATATCGTCCACGAACTGTAGAACTACCGTTAAAAAACCGGAAAAAGCTGTTGTCAACGAATCAAAAGCGAGGGCATAAAAGATTAGATCAGCTACACATTGGGGGAAGGCGTCTAGAATAGCCCACCTTAAGGCGTTTAGACTATAAGTTGATTTAGTTACACACTAGAATGATGCCCGTGCTATGCCGCGGTATTTAGTAATGCTTGTATTTGTTAATGAAGTATACGAATTAGAGATAAATTGGAGATTAAAGATGGAAATAGATAACATCAGCTACATTAGACATATTTTTTACATGAAATTAGAGGCATTCGGTTCAAAATAATAAGTGCCCCAATTGTTGTGATTTTAGAAATTGGACATGAACCCCATTTGATTATACAAATTGCTCATATCTACATGTTCACTGCTGTGATATAAATAATGGAACTAATTGTGCTCGCATAGTCCCAAATTCAGCAGTCAAGTTCTTTAGCTATGAGGAAGCATCCAAGTATGATCACTGTTACAAGTAAAATTTCTATTTTTTATTGGCACTCAGACACTTTGTTTATTATCTATCAGTGATACGTAATTTGTAATGTCTATGTTCATTTATGACATGTACAATCTAATAAATTACTTATTTCTATGTGTATTTGTGAACAGGGGTATCCTATGGTTCTATAGACAGCAAACTGGAAATGGTATGATCACCTCGCCTCTGTTGTTTATGCAAGTCAATTAGAAACCTTCTCAAAAAAGTCAATTAGAAACAAAATATTAGGTAGTTTTTCTCTCAGAATTGTTCTATGTTTCAAATCAGTTTCTTTAAGGGATCCATAAGGTTATAACTTATAACTCATAACTGTAGTTGCAAATACAAAGGCCAAGACCAATAATAAACGAACTGATATTGCAGCACAGAGTCTAAATTCCAATCTATAATTTTGCATCTAATCAAGTGAAATAATAAACAGAAACTGAAATTAAAAACCTGATCCTTGGAGATGTCTGACAGTAAAACCTAATCTTGCAGCACAGAAACTCTAACTTCCAATCTATAATTCTGCATATATGATATCAGAATGTATCTTTACCTTATGATTAGCAAGGGCTCCAAATTAATGATTTATCTCCCAACACAAATCAAATCACCCGCACAAAGAACACTTCTGATCTCCTTCAAGATATAGAAAACCATAGGAAAACTAAAACTAATACCAACCCAAAGTTTTTACTTATTGTAAGCCATTGTTATATTCTGTTTCTGATTCTCAGCTAAGTTGCTTCCTCCTTGTTCCTCTCCAACATCATCTCACACCTTACCCCCACTTAGATCGGATCTCTTCTCTTCCCCCTTTTCACCACTTTAGCCTTTAACTTCATCTCACGCCACCTGTTCCCTCCCTTTCCATATTCCCCAGTAAAATTCACACGAACCAAAACTCCATTAACCAAAAAAACATATATCCAAGTTTCTACCTTTCCTATTCCACCACCATCATCATCATCATAAACAAAGAAGCACATCAGGTTTGCATAACCAAACAGAGCAGGCCCCATTTAGGAAAATTTCACTCCTTATATTTCAATCAGTAACCAATATCCCAAACTCCATAATCTAAAGGGAAAAAGCAAATCTGATTTTATAAACCAACAGAAAAACAAAATAACCAAATCAAAATCACCCAGAGACTCAAGATAACGATTCAATCAAAATCATACGCAATGATTGGTATCGTCCAACATCCATCCATATTTACATAAACGAAGGCACATAAGAGAACTCAAAAACTAAACTACCTTATTTGGTTTTGGATCACAACTCAGGTACCACAACTTCGATTGCTATGGTCTGGTATGGAAGATCAAAACTTCAACAGCAGAAAGCGAAGAGAACAAAAGGGAAGAGGAGGCGAAGAGGAAAAAAGAGAAGAGAAAGCGAAGAAAAAAAAAGAGAAGAGTTAAGGGCATTGTCGTCAAACCGCAAAAAATAGGGACAAAACAGTAATTACGCGCGAGCTTAGCTACAGTGCGGGGAACAGTGCACCGACCTACTCACAATTAGTATATAGTAAATTGGTGAAAGGCGTCTAAACACCTGAAGGAGGGTATAAAAGACTCATCAATAAATCTACCAAGTTATTCTCTAAACTAACTTTATTCACTTGAATCTTGAGTAGAGATTGCTGTTACTGATTGTAAAAGAATTTCTACGAAATATGCTTCGTATTACCACCCTTAATGAATCCTTACTTCATTTTTCGATGCAAGCAACATTATCCTCATAGATACATGTGTGCTTCTCTATAGTAGAACTTAATCCACTGCTTCCTTGAATATGTGTAATAACTGATCTTAACTATACACACTCACAAACTACTTCATGTAGAGCTATAATCTCTGCATGATTTGAGGAATTAGCTACAAGGGTTTGCTTGGTTGATCTCCAAGATATCGTTGTATTCCCAATGGTAAATACATAACCAGTTTGAGAACGTCCTTTATGTGGATCAGAGAGATATCCTACATCAGCATAACCAACCAACACATTGTTTGGTGTTTCAGCGTAGGGGGTAGCATTATTACCGGCGGCGGCGGTGACGTCATTGGAGACAGCGTCGGCCTCGCGGGCATCAGGCCGGTCGGCGTCGGCTCTCTTCGGGAAGACATTCATGGCATTTGGTCTTTTTTTTTTTTGTAGGGATAGAACAACCCTAAGTCAATAGTACCTTTTAGGTATCAGAATATATTCTTTACTCGATTCTAATGACGCTGCGTTTGTGCTGAGCTATTCTTTACTCGATTCCAATGACGTTGCGTTGGTGCTGAGCTAAACATAGCTAACAAGTTCACTGCAAAAGATATATCAGGTCGAGTGCATTGTGCTAAGTATAATGGGCCTACTGCACTTAAGTATGGAATTTCTGGTCCTAATACTTCTTCGTCCTCATCCTTCGGACGGAATGGATCTTTATTAATATCCAGACTTCGACCAATCATGGGAGTGCTAAAAGAATGCACCTTGTCCATATTAAATCGTCTGAGCATCTTTTGAACATATGCAGACTGGTGGATTAGAATTCCACTAACTCTATGCTCTAGTTCAAGACCTAGGCATTAGCGAGTTTTTCCAAGATCTTTCCATCTCAAACTCGGATTTCAAATAGCTTGCAGTTTCCTTAATCTCATATGGAGTTCCAATGATGTTCATATCATCAACATGTACTATAACTATGGCAAATCCTGAACTTGTCCTCTTTATGAAAATGCAGGGGCATAGATCATCGTTCTTATATCCCTTCTCAATCAAGTAGTCACTTAAATGACTATTCCACATTTGTCCGGATTGCTTCAATCCATAAAGTGAGCGTTTCAATCTAATTGCATACGCACTCCGTGGTTTAGAGTCACTTGACTTGGGTACTGAAATACCATCAGGAACTTTCATATAAATCTCTGAATCTAGATCCACATAGAGATATGCTGAAACCACATCCATAAGCTGCATGTTAAGTTTTTCGGACATTACTAAACTTATTAAGTAGCGGAAAGTTATGATGTCCATTATGGGAGAATAGGTTCCCTCGTAATTAATTCCAGGACGTTGTGAGAAACCTTGCTCCACTAGACGGGCCTTGTACATAAGGACCTCGTTCTTCTCATTACGCTTTCTAACAAAGACCCATTTATGTCCTACAAGCTTTACACTCAGTGAAGCTAGCACTACTGGGCCGAACACCTGTCTCTTTGCTAGAGAATCTAACTCTGCCTGGATTGCTACTTTCCATGTAGGTCATCTACTCTCTGTTGACATTCTGCAACAGAGCGTGGTTCGATGTCATCGTGCTCTATTATCTCTTGAGCTACGGAATATGCAAATACATCATCAATGTTTGTAGTTGATCTCTCTATCAACTCATAAGCTTCCATAGAGATCTCTTTGTTCTCTGATGTCGGCATTGACTCTAGGGCGTCCCCTAACACTAACATAGTCAATTCATGGACATAACTATAATCAGAGATGATCTCGTGAGAAGGATTCTCTACATCGATGATCAAAGGGTTTGATTGATGTGCCTTAGAAATCCGTTTCTTCCTCGGACGTGAATCAGTCAAATCATAGGGCCTCCCCCTTTTCTTCTGGGGAGCCACGGCCTCCGTCCCTCCACTAGGCAAGGTGGGGCCATCGACACCACCACCATGGATGACAACATTGCCCTTCCTCGGGACTTCCAACCTTATAGGCACGTATGCAGCTGGTATATGTGATATTGTCACTTTTGCTATATCCGTGAATGAGTTAGGCATCGATTTTGCTACATTCTGGAAAGCGAGTATTCTTCTAACTTCACTTTCACTTTGTGAAGTTCAGGGATTATAATGAGACAGGGTGGGGACAGACCACGACACTTCACGTCGTTCCACCTGAACATTTTTGTTCATATCTCCCCTTAATGACGGGAAGACTGTCTCATCAAAGTGACAATTCGCGAAACGAGCGGTAAATAGATCGCCTGTCAAGGGTTCTAGATAGCGGATAATTGTTAGAGATTCATAGCCAATATAAATACCTAGACATCTTTGTGGGCCCATTTTAATACGCTGTGGGGGCGTAATCAGCACATATACTGCACAACCAAATGTGCGTAAATGTGAAATGTTAGGCTCATATCCAGTTACCAACTATCACGCACTGAACGGTTGATTGGCAGTGTGTCGGAGACGAATAAATAAGGCTGCGTGCAATATTGCATAACCCCAAGCAGAAACAGAGAGATTGGAGCGCATCACCAATGCCCTGGCCACGAGTTGAAGTCTCTTAATTGTGGCTTCTGTGAGACCGTTTTGTGAATACACATGGGTAATGGGATGCTCAACTTCAATCCCGACAGACATGCAGTAGTCATCAAAAGTCTTTGATGTAAACTCCCCCGCATTGGCTAACCTGATAGACTTAATAGGATGATCTGGGTGGTGAGCCCGTAACTTAATAATTTACGTGAGAAGTTTAGCAAATGCAGCATTCCTTGTGGACAATAAAGTGACGTGTGACCAGCGCGTCGAAGCATCCACAAAAACCATGAAATATCGAAGTGTTCCTCACTTTGGTTGGATAGGCCCACATATTTTACCTTAGATACGTTGTAAGAATGAAATATTAGCTTTAGTGTCTTTAGCAAAGAAGGGTCTCGCTCCTAATTTTGATAAAGAACATGCTTTGCAGAAAGAGCGATGCGCATTGGAGATTGCCAATGAAGCATCATAGGAAGGTCGGGACGTCACCATAGCTGATGGTGACATCGGCTTGAGCTTGAAGGAGCCGTGGCCGAGTCTAGGGGCAATGCTCGGCATCATGGTGGCGCCACTCCCCTTTGTGGCGTCACAACTATGTCCCCGGTACACAGTTCGGCCAAATTTGTTCTTTAAGGATCGAAAGAACGGATGTCCATGAGAATCTGATAACGTGTTTAAGGAGAAAAACAATAGTGGAGAGAGAGATAGAATGAGATATCTTTATTGATCAATAGATGCCTCTATTTATAGAGGATTACATAGTACCCTTTAGACAGGTAACATAAAACTTATGACTATACAGAATAGTAAACCTAATACTACATGGAACTATGATTCATATTCCTATACTGAATAGAACAAGACACACACACGAGGAATATCCTAATTGAAAAAACATAAATATTGGATTGTTTAAAATCCAATAGGAGACACACGATCAACTTGCACCCTCACTAATCCTTGAAAACAGTTAAAATTTCCACATCTATTCTCATGGTGCACTTCAAAAATAGATGCAAGTTAGACCTCAAAAATCAAAAATACTTAAAAAAACAGATGAATGTAAAAATAATTCAATTACTTAGGATAATGGTTGTCATCAACCTAGTGTGCCAATAATTATATTAGTGGGATATGATTCTCATTCTTATTCCACATAGGCACAGACACACTCTACACAAGTCTCTCATATTCCCTCCCATTGGCCTTCCAAAATTTGCTTTCTGTTTCCCTTTTGATTCTCAGTGCTTTGTGGACCCTTTGCACTAACCCATCACTCAATTCAATATCTTCACCACTCATGATGCAAATCACATTATTTAACTCCTCTTCCTTCTTCATCTCTGTAATATTGTTTCCTGATGGGTTGCACCATTCCTGGCTGAAACTAGTAAGTTCTTGTCCTCTTCCAACTTTATGCATATATATAATGATCCATTTGTTTTTAATATTGTAATAGTTTCTTTTTCATGATTACTTCTTGTTATTCTGTTTTCTATTTGTTCTTCCAATGATCTGGGTATATATCTGTTGTATTACATGAAATAGATATCTTCTGTGTTTAGAGTTGCTCTTTTTGTTTTCCTTCAAGTCAGAAGGAGCTTCATTCTTAAAAAAAAAAGGAGCTTTAATCTCTGGGTCTGAAGAGTTACAGCTACTGTCAAGTGTCTCCAGTGCAATTCTATTTGTTTACTGTTAATCTGACTATATCTTGCTGATGTATTTGAGTTCCTAATCGTATATTACTTGCTGTCATGGATAGTGAATGATTTTTGTTTGATCACCTCTTTGTTAATCTAATTTCATGTGAATACTTGATACTTGATAGTACATATAACTCGTTTCACTTGCTCCCATACCAATTGTTTTCTTAGCTATGGCTGTTGAACTGATTGGCCTAGTACAAACCAAAATTAATCACTTGGCTAAATGAGATTGGATTCTTAAACATTATGTAGTATGATTGTAGAAAAGATGGCCGACTTGAGTAACCTACTAATATGGAGGATTCGAGAGAGCAACTTAACCTGCTAATGAGGCCATCCTAAACAGGACTCTGGAAAATACATGGTATGTAATACAAAGCTGAAGTATAGCATTGAGTGTATGTGAAGTTACAGTATTAGACTAACATTCAGCCGAGTGCATAAGGCATTCAATTCAATAGCTTATACTGGTTGACCTCATTGAGAAACATAAGTGTTGGAGGCCATTTCAATGTGATAGGTAACACAATATACTGAATCACCTCATTGTCCAGAATTATGCTTTTCCATGAATGAACCCTATTACTATATCTAGTTCATCTGAAGTGGAAGCTGTAATTTACCTTGAAACATTACTGTGCTCCTTATTTTCTATTCATTCTGTAGCTAACCTCAGGAAATGTGTATTTTCATTCTTTATAATAGAAGTACTTAGTTCCACCTATATGCTGGCAGGGATCTCTTCTGTTACTAAATGTGTGAATTGTTTTTTGAAATGCAGTCTTGCCAAAAAGAGGCTAGAAGTGCCTGGGTTTTATATTACTCCTTGGTATATAAGCCCTGACATGTCTGGAGCTGGAGCATCTTCAAGATGGCATCCTTTAAAGCCAATCATAAGTTGGCTGGTGGTACTCATTTTGCTCAAAGTCAGTTTTGCATCTACAGAGCCTGATGTTGAAGGTATGGGGACATTTTAACTATTACACGTGTTTTAACTAGTAATTGCTGGTTCGCAAGATGAGGCTGGTCATCACATTATCAGTGTATGAACACATAAACATGAATAACTGCTAAGAAAATATAGAACAATTTGTGATTATACAGGTGACATCCAACCATAGATAAGTTGTAAATGCCATAAAAGCGCACTCATAATATACCCCAATGCATTTCAAATGTTATGCGTGTTGTAGCATATGCTTAACAATTGCACTCCACTTCTGGTACTGTTCAGGTGAAGCATTGATCGATTTGCTTACTGCACTGAACGATTCCAGTGGCCGAATTGATTGGAATAATCATTTTGTGAGCCCATGTTTTAGCTGGTCCCATGTCACTTGTAGAAACGGAAATGTCATATCCCTGTAAGTGAATCTAATTGTTATGATCACACAGAATCTCTATTATCTTTCATTACTACTGTTCTTTAAAGTCCATCTCCAGTGACTTTAGCTTGTGAAAGTACTTATTTGCAGGAGCCTGGCATCAAATGGATTTTCTGGAACACTTTCTCCTTCCATTGTCAAACTCAAATATTTGTCAAGCCTGTAAGTCATAATCTTAATGCATTGGTGTGCACATTTGTATGTTTGTCGCAACTTGAATAATATTGATAAAATCTATGCCAGAAAAACAAATTGATAAAATGAAGCAAGAGATTCTGGAAATGAAATAATCTGACTTGAATGGTGGAGCCTTAAATTGATATATATATATATGTGTGTGTGTGTGTGTGTGTGTAGAAACTTCTTAGAACCGCCTTCTAAATGGAAACACCTAATAAAAATCTCTGCTTGCATTGAGTCCAAGACAAATAATACATAATGATTGGATTTATAGCAACCAGTTTTCAGAGAATCAAAAATGATTTGGGTTATTATTTAAAAATAAAAAATAAAAAAAAATTTGAACAGAAATGAATCTTACTTCAAATTTGGTCCATAGAAAGGCAGACTCAGACCATGCTAGATACATGCTACACTAATCTTAAGTGGTAAAATGGTTTCCATTTGACCAGAATCTACCCATCATCATCACCTTTGCCTTGTGAAGTCTGATACTTCTCTAATGTTCTGTAGTACGATACTGTTGACTTCACAATATCAGAAGCTCTCCTGGACAATAAACCTTTTGGTAACTATTATAAATATTCAAAAGTGAAATTAGTTCCACTCTTAATAGATTTAGTTAAAGAATAATTAAGAGAACATTTATGAATGTTTTCCTTCAACAGTAACTGATATTTGAGACAGAAACCTCGAGAAAATCGCCAGAAACAGGATTGTGGTTTATTCTTCTGGTTTGAAAACTAATGGAGAGGCACAGAGGTGCACCTTACAAGTTACAACCTTCAGTGAACTCGAGAAATCTGGAACCTTTGCACAGCGTAGATGGTTTTATAGCCCAAGCAGTCAGTTCCTATTATCCACCAAACAAAGATTGCCTAACTAACCACCAAACCATGCAAAAACTATTTGGTGAAATCCAGCCTCCAATGGCCAAGGAAGAGTTGGCCCTGATTTGGTTCACTCCTTCATACCCTTGTTGGTGAATCTCTTGATTTAACTTGCAAGTTTATATATTGTAAAGAAAGTTATAGTCATGGATGAAGAAGAATAATACCCTAACTATAAAACTCCTTGTACTAACAACATTAATGATAAATAATAACATCATTCCTGTAAGTTTTATATTTTAAGAATAAATTTTGTACTCATAGCCGTGAAAGTTTGATAAACCATCTTGTTTTCTTTCGCAGGGACTTCCAGGATAATAGTCTAACGGGTCTGCTACCTGTTTATCTTGCCAACTTGACACATCTTCAGAATCTAAACCTTGCAAACAATAACTTCAGAGGTCCCATACCAGATACTTGGGGTCAACTTTCCAATTTAAAGCATTTGTAAGATTGCATTTTCCATTTTTGAAAAAACCAACATTCTTATTCTTACTTTCTTAGTATGCAAAACAAATCTGTATTACTACTTCTTTTAAAAAAAGTAGTCACTTGTGCAGTCTTATGAGGGATCCACCCGTTTGAGTATCCAGAACTGTTTTTACTTAGAAAGTATTATCTTAAGAACAAATTTTGTTCATTTTCCTTGTTCCACAAAAGAGACAAATTAATACTTTCCTGTGGTTCAGGGTATTGAGAGGTAATGACATCTCTGGTGATATTCCAGATTCACTTTCTAATATCACTGGTTTGACTGAATTGTAAGCTGTTCTTATTCATGCTGTTCTTTGTTATATTGCTTAAATTCAAGCACATTTTCATTCAGCTTCCATGCTATGCAAAATTTTTCTGTAATGTATTTGTGTATTGGCAGGGATCTTTCATCCAATGATTTAGCTGGAGAAATTCCAATGCAACTGTTCACGGTTCCAACTTTCAAGTAAATTTCGTAACTTCCTTTCTCTTGTCCTGTAACCATGTATTAGGAACTGTGATGATAATGGTGAATTTTCATGATTGTTCATTGTATCTACTGGGTTAAATGGAGACCACTGACACACATAATTTGCGTTACAGTTAAGTACTGTAACAGGTTTTCTGCATTTGTTCAAGGGAGTGTCGTAGAAAGCTGTCTTTCTGTATTCTTCTTACATAAAAGTGATAAAACTGTATGAATTTTGCAACATTGGTCTTCTCCTTTAGTTTCTAAACTACTCATGCCAGTTTGTCTGGTATTTTTGGCACTGCAGTACTAGTATAATTGGAAAGAGTACTTGTGCTACTGTGTGGTTCTCACCTGGTTCAAGCCATCAGATAGTGATATGCTCTAACAGCTATTAAGTTATTTACCTTTTGAAGATTAAAAGTCTCCCTTTTTTGAAGAGTCTCCCATTTTGAAGATTTTTAAAGAAAGCCCAGTTGCTAATTTCTCCTACGGCCAAAGTGTTTTTTACCTTAGTCCGCCTTCTTAATTAATATATAAAAATGAGGTTAGGGGTGACCTTGTAAGGGAGTGGTTGCTGGAACAGAGGCAACTTACCTATTACCTCAACAATGAAAGTTGATGCACTAACAAACTAATATGCGGAATGCGCACACACCAACTGATTGAGCCACTTCATATTTTTTTGTCATCTGATTAATTCATTGCTTTGTTTAGTTTAGTATATTTATGCTTTGAATAGGCATATAAAGCTGTATAGAAGCAAATTCTAGGTGAGCATATTGCCAGAGTTCCTTTCACCCTTGAAGGGTATAGGACTGGACAAATCGCAGGTTATATTATTTGGACGGAGAGTTGAAAGAGTTTGTTACGAAAGATAAATTCTAAAGATAAAGAAGTGGTCTTTAAAAGACGAGTGTTTTTTTCTTCTATACGAGCGAGTTGGAGGTATATGATTTAACTTCATGTCTTCAACTTATAATAGTTCCCTCAAGCATGTCCTCTCATTTTTGGATGTACAACAATCATGTATTGAGATAATTGTATTCTTATTATCTGATAATATGAAAGAAATCCTATAGTTCCTATTTTGCTTGACTTGAATTTAGAGGGTCTCTTAGTTTAACATGTTTTCTCGAGCATATTTCAACATTCTACAATTAGCAAAATCTCAATATGCCCATGGCTTGTTAATAATAGTCTTTCCTTCAGTTTTACAGGAACTCGCCTTACTTGTGGTTCTAGCTTGAAGCAGCCTTGTGCTTCTGGTTCTTCTCTTGGAGGTTTGTTCTTTGTTCAAAAATACAGTGTCAGTGTATTGATGTTGTTTATGTTACCAAATGAAACCTCATTGTTTTAAATTTTGGCAGTTTCAACTAAGAAATCAAACCTTGGAAGAGTTGTAACTTTGGCAAGTTGTGGCGTGACGATATTTCTTTTTATCGGGGCTATATTTGGATGTCGATATTATCACATGCACAAACTGAAGCATGATGTGTTTGTTGATGTTGCCGGTAAGTTCTCCATAAATTTTTATTTTCAGGATCATTTCTGTCTGGTGGAGCATTGTCATGAGAATGCATCGATTAAACCATCTCAACAGGGTTACGATCTTATGATAAATCTCCTCTCTCCCACAAGGAATTAATTTTGGAGAAGGTATTAATTCAAATATGCAACTATGCAAGCAATGACTCAAAAGGATAGATAGAATTAAAATCCAGGACAATCTGAAAAATTCATTCTGTTCAACTAACTACTAGTCTTGTGAATCTAACATCTCTGTCTCTTTTCTATTCTCTTTTTATTTTTTTATTTTTTTAAACAATTTAAGGTGAAGATGACTGCAAAATTTCCTTTGGCCAATTGAGAAGATTCTCTTGGCGTGAAATTCAGCTTGCCACAGATAATTTCGATGAGAGTAACATAATTGGACAGGGAGGCTTTGGAAGAGTTTACAGAGGTGTCCTCTCAGATAATGTAAAAATTGCAGTGAAACGCCTAACGGACTATAACAGTCCTGGTGGAGAGGCTGCATTCCTGAGAGAAGTACAACTTATTAGTGTTGCAGTTCACAGGAATCTTTTACGGTTGATTGGCTTTTGTACAACTTCATCTGAGAGGGTTCTTGTTTATCCATTCATGAAAAACCTGAGTGTTGCGTATCGCTTGAGAGGTATGTTCCCAAAAGCATGGGTCATTTTTACTGGTTCCCAACTCAAACTTGTCAAATTATTACCATGGCCATATATTAACTGCTCATCTGTTCTCAGTAATCTACTTATGTCCTGAATAGTCTACTTTCCATGCAAACTTGGTATTGTGGCTAACTCCTGTTTTAATTTTGATATTATTATCATAGACAAAAAAGATGGTTCAATTTTCATGCCAATTGGATTTGCTGCTGAATATTCTGACATAACTAGCAGCTTTAGTTTTTTTGTTTATGAAATGGCCATGCAAGGACACCATGAATACTTCATTGGTATTTTATAGTTGTTCCTTCGAAGACTAATATCATATTGAATGTTTGGAATGCCATATCTTTCTTCCGGTTAATATCAATTATTAACATTATTTTCCTGATATGTGCTAGATCTGAAACCAGGAGAGAAAGGGTTGGACTGGCCAACAAGGAAACGCATAGCTTTTGGTGCAGCCAATGGCTTGGAGTATTTACATGAGTATTGCAATCCTAAGATTATACACCGTGACTTGAAGGCTGCAAACATTCTTCTAGATGATGATTTTGAACCTGTTCTTGGAGACTTTGGGCTAGCAAAGCTGGTTGATACAAAAGCAACTCATGTTACTACTCAAGTACGTGGTACCATGGGTCATATTGCCCCTGAATATCTGTCCACAGGAAAATCTTCAGAAAAGACTGATGTTTTTGGATACGGTATCACACTTCTCGAACTAGTCACTGGTCAGCGTGCAATTGATTTTGCTCGGCTTGAAGAAGAGGAGGATGTTCTTCTGCTTGACCATGTAAGATTTTATAGATTCCTTATGCCTTCCTTGATTATTGCGAGACTTATTTTCAATTGATGTGTTAAGTGATTACATATTAAAGGGCATCCACTTTCAGCCAGCTTTTCTTATATTTGTTATCTGATGGTTAAAATGTTAAATTTACTTGAATTTCGTTCTTCATTTGTTTCCATGATAAATGACATACATAATAGATCAAATACGACATGCTTAAGGTCTTTCGTTGCTAGAAGACATGGGCTCCCCTTGTTTGGGGACACACACACACACACAGTCACACAGCTATATGTATAAGTATGACTCTGTGACTCTGTGACTCTGTGTGTGTGTGTGTGTGTGTAGTGAAGGAAACCTTTACTTTTAGGCCAGGTTGAGAAGAGGGTGAACTCACAAGACCACCGATTGCCATGTTTGAACACAGACGTAGAATAGTGCTCTTGGACTATCTAGCTCTATTGTTGCTGTTGATTGTTTGGAAAGACATTTCACTCCCATAGAACTTTCTCAAAATTTCATTCTCCTATATTTTTTTCTCATCCATAATGTAATTCTGCTATCTATATGATGTGTTAAATGATGATATTATGATATTGACAGATCAAGAAGCTGCAGAGAGAAAATAGACTTGATGACATTGTGGATGGAAATATGAAAATCTATGATGAAAAAGAAGTTGGGACTGTCATTCAGGTTGCATTGCTGTGTACCCAGAGCTCACCTGAGGATCGTCCAACAATGGCAGAAGTGGTTAGATTGCTGCGGGGAGTAGATTTAGCAGAGAGATGGGCTGAGTGGGAGCAGCTTGAGGATATAAGAAGTCGTGAGTTCTCACTCTTGTCGCACCAGTTTGCATGGGCTGAGGAGTCTACACATGATCAAGTAGCTATACAGTTGTCCAAGGCAAGATAGTTAAGTAGCTATACAGGTTTCCAAGGTGCAGATAGCTTTTTTCCTACATGCACTAACTGAAAATTAACCCAAACCTCTACTCCATATATCCAACAATACCAATTATAGTGTTTACGTATTTATGCGTCTGTATCTGTAGTCTGTACGTATGAGAAAGATAAAAGAGGATAGAGGACGAAATTTGTAACGTATATATAGCCAAAGATTAATCTTCATCATGTATTTTGGTTTGCATCTGGCCACATTTGTGTGGGTGGATATGCATGTAGTTTTGAGTTTGATAAATAATCTTCTTCAATAGACAAAATTTTTTTTTTTCCTCCTGGAAAACAAAAAAAAACCTATCGCCTCTACTCCTCTCTGCTATGGTTTCCTTGAAACCTTGCCGTCGGAGACCAGAGCTTGCGACAAAACATCCCAAATTGCCCTCAAATCGCTCGTTGGATCTTGATATGTTGAGTTGGAATTGTAGGGGAATATGTTGAGAGGATACAACACGAGCTTTGAAGGATCTTCTTGCACAAAATCGACCTCAAATCGTCTTTCTGTGTGAGACGAAGATTAGCAGCGAAGAGGATTTCTAGAGGCTGAAGCGAGCTTTAGGGTTTCCTTATGCAAAGATGGTGCTCAGTGAAGGCCGATCGGGAGGCTTAGGGTTGCTGTGGTCGGACGATGTATCCCTCCATGTCAACTCCAAATCGGCGCATCACATTGATGCTGATGTTGTCAACGCGCCAGGCGTAGCTTCTTGGCGTCTCACTGGTTTCTATGGCTATGCAGCGACGGGAGAAAGGGAGAAGTCGTGGCAGCTTCTCCGAGATTTGGCAGACGCGAGTTCATTGCTGTGGATGGTAATTGGGGATTTTAACGAGATCATGAACAGCAGTGAGAAGATTGGAGGAGCTGTGAGGGCGGAGCGGAAAATGCGCGGCTTCAGGGATGCTTTAGGATACGGTGACTTGATTGAACTTGGCTTCCAGGGTGTGATGGCGACTTGGGAGAATTCTGAGACTCTTCTGCGTTTGGACAGGGTAGTTTGCTCTTTGGCTTGGTTTGATTTGTTCTTCCATGCGAAGTTGTTTCACTTGCCTCCGTCCGATAGTGATCATGTCCCTCTTCTGTTAAAGGCCAGTACGGCGCCGATTGCAGCTTGTCGGAAGGTGCATCGTTTCCAATTTGAGGCTTTCTGGTTATAGCACGAGGAATGTGATTTCGTGGTGCAAGAGGCATGGCAGGAGGAAGTTTATGGCTTGCCTATGTTTCAGGTGGTCACGAAGCTCAAGAAGGTCCGTGTTCGACTTGATAAATGGTAGAGAGAAGCCTTTCGGGGTCGACAGATCAAAATGATGGCCATACGAAACCGGTTGGAAGAATTGATGGGCTGCCATATTACTTCTGAAGGTCAGGAGGAAAAAGCAGTATTATTCAGTAATTTGCAGAGCTTGTTGCACCAAGAAGAAGTGTTTTGGAAGCAACGGTCAAAAGTTTGATGGCTCAAAGAAGGTGATCGTAATACTAGTTATTTTCATCAACAAGCTAATGTTACGAAACGTAGAAACTCTCTGAAAGGGTTGTTTGACATGGATGGGAACTGGCATGAAGATGTTCAGGGAATGGAAAAAGTGGTTACAGATTACTTTGGACAAATCTTCAAAGCGTCAGGGATATATACGGAAGCTCTCAACCAAACGTTAGAAGCCATTGTGCCATGTGTAACGGAAGAGATGAATGGGCAGCTATGTAGTGATTATTCTATTGAGGAGATTAAACAAGCTGTGTTCCAAATGTATCCGACGAAGGCACCTGGGCCTGATGGTATGTCTCCCCTATTTTTTTAGCATTATTGGGATTTGATTGGGGGTAGCCGCAGTTCAGAATTTCCTTCACACGGGACAGATTCTGAAACAGATAAATTATACTCATGTCTGTTTAATCCCCAAAGTGGAGCAACCACAGCATATGGTGCACTTACACCCTATTGCACTATGTAATGTCATTTACAAGATTTGTTCTAAAGCGATGGCGAAACGTCTGAAGGTAATCCTTCCTGCAATCATTTTCCCATTTCAGAGTGCGTTTATTCCTGGTAAACTAATCACTGATAACATCCTAGTTTCCAATGAGATTGCTCATTTTGTGCATAATAAGCGTTCTGGCAGGAGTTATACGGCTGTGAAACTTGATTTGAGCACAACCTATGATCGTATGGAGTGGTATTTTTTAGAACGGGTGATGCTTCGATTTGGATTCAGTACCCAATGGATTCAGATTGTTATGCAATGTATTTCCACAGTCAGGTATTCTTTTCTGATCAGAGGCAAGGCTCGAGGTTATCTGACCCCGGGACGTGGATTGAGGCAAGGCGATCCTCTGTCACCTTATTTATTCCTTTTAGGAGCTGAGGGGTTTTCGGCATTGTTGACACAGAAGATACAAACAAGAGAACTGGTTGGTATTACTATCTCTGAGGGAGCTCTACCGGTAAACTATTTATTATTTGCTTATGATAGTATGCTTTATGCGGAGGTCTCAGTAGCTACTGGGAGAGTGATACAGGAGGTGCTTGATGTGTACAGTAGAGCCTCTGGGTAAAAAGTGAATTTTGATAAGAGCTCAATGGTTTTTAGTGACAGTGTGGCTGAGGAGAGGAGATTGGTTCTCTCAAATTTATTGAATGTCCAGGTAGTGGAAGCACATGAAAAATATTTGGGGCTACCAACTTATGTGGGCAGGCAAAAATCAGCGACGTTCCATTACATTAAGGAGCGTCTGGAGTCCAAGCTCGGGGGATAGGAAGGTAAATTACTCAGTGGTGCTGGAAAAAATATTTTGATCAGTCTAGTGACTCAGGCTCTTCCAAATTATGCTATAATTGTGTTAAGACTTACAAAGAATTTTTGTGATGACTTGGAACAACTCTGTGCAAGGTTCTGGTGGGGTAGTACACTGGCATGGATAAGAAGAAAATACACTGGAAGAGATGGAATGGCTTATGCAATCCGAAAGAAGCTGGTGGCTTGGGTTTTCGTAGTCTGTCAAATTTCAATTTGGCAATGCTTTCGAAACAAACGTGGCGGGTTATCTCTAATCCTTCTTCACTGACTGCTTCTATTTATAAGGCGAAATATTACCCAGACTGTTCTTTCTAGGAAGCACAGGAGTCTACTTCTCTTTGTTTCTCTTGGCGAAGTATTTTTGGCGCTAGAGATGTTCTCAGGGAGAATATTTATTGGCAGGTTGGAGATGGCATGCATATACAAACTTTTGTGGATAACTGGATTCCAGGATCAGTAATGGGGAGACCAGCGTATGTGATACCTACCACAGAATCGGTTTCCAGAGTGAGTGATTTGTTAAGTGGGATTGGAGAGTGGGATTCGGCTAAAGTGAAGAGATGTTTTTTGGCAACAAAGGTTGATATGATCCTGAGCATTCCTCTTAGTACAAGACCAAGTTGGGATCAGCTATGTTGGAAGCTAGCATCTGATGGAAAGTTCTCGGTGAAGACAACTTATAGGTATGTTTTTATTAACTCTTCTAGTTATCACCCTATCCTTCCAACTATTGGTCAAACTTTCTGAAAAAAAAATTGTGGGGAACGAATATTCCGAGTAAAGCAAAAGTACATGGCTGGAGGGTTTGCCTAGATATTCTTCCATATTTGGGGAGTCTGATGTCGAAGAGGGTCATGGTGGAGGGGACTCATTGTGTGTTATGTGGTTCTTTAGGAGAATCGACTTTACATTTGAGTTCGAGATTGTGTGTTCATTAAAGGAGTTATTCAATCTCATCCGATTCTTAGAAATGTCTGTTATCGGTGGGGTAGTCTGTACACCACCTCTGTGGAATGGCTTGGTCAGTGTGCTAGTGAGCTCAGTTTGCTTCATTTTGGGGATCTCCTGTTCATTCTTTGGTCAGTTTGGAAGGAAAGGAATGAGAGAGTCTGGAATCAGAAGTCGATGGTGGCTTTGGATGTTAGTTTTCAGCTTGCTACCAATCTAAAGGATTTAAGAGTTCATAATTTAGTGGTACCTAAACAAGCTCTAGAGAGGGGTTCTGTCAAATGGAAAGCTCCATCTTTGGAACTTCGTAAGATTAATGTTGACAGAGCTTATTCTCAACTTAGTCGAAAGGGTGGTTGGGGTTTTATTATTCGAGACCATTCTGGAAGGATGTTGGCCGGAGGCGCGGGTCCTGCCTCTGGTTTGGTGTCGGCAGAACATGCCGAACTGGTTGCTTGTTGTAGAGCGGTTGCTTTTGCTGCAAGCCATGCCTTTACTCCAGCAGTATTGGAAACAGATGCTTCAGAAGTGAAGCGTCAACTGGAGGTGACAGCTGGTCCTAATACCTCAAGGTTGGGTCGGATATATGACGATCTGAGGGATAGATTCAGAACCATGGTACTTGGATGGTGTCTCACACTCGCCGTCAGGGTAATAGAGCTGCACATTGTCTGGTAGCGTATGCCTGTTCTTTGGACATGGATGGATTTTATTTTTCAATGCCTTCTTTTCTTGACGATGTTGTGACAGCGGAATACTGTAATGTTTAATCTTGGTTTCCATTAATAAATTTTGGTCAACTGATTCAAAAAAAAATATAATGGGGACCCAAAGCTTGGGGGGTGCGAGATCTAATTCGGATTCGCCCGAATCGGGCTCGGCTCAAAGAAGATTTTGGTTGGATAGGAGAGACTACCAGGAGATCTTGAGATTCTGTGTGTTCATCCTTCTACTCTTGGCCAGCACCAGAGCGCTTCACAGTGATGGAGAAGTACGTGAGGGTCGGTGTAGAGTTTAGAGACAAGGAGAGGAAGCCGGAGATGATTTGGCGACTGTGGAGGTGCACTATAAAGTGGCTGGATGTGATGACACGATGCTTTACCGATGGCATGGAGTTAAGCAATGGGATGATATAAGTTGCCGGCGCAATGGTGGATGAGCAGCTGAAAGTCGAAGGGAGACACCATGGTGGAGGCTCTCAAATGTGCAATCGGGTTTGGGTGCCCAAATCATATTGGAAGCCCAAACCTAATTGGATGATTGGGGTGTCCATGGCAGGTGGATATGTTTGTTGGATTTTGGTCCAAGTGTGGCCCAATTTAATAAACTCTGGCCTCTTAGGGTTTCACATTTGGGATCTAGGTGAGGAGTCTCAATCAAACAAGAGCATATACTATATTAGTTGATCTTCTGGAATAGTACTGAAGGAGGATTCAAACTTAATAGCGAAGCATGAAATATCAAATGAGTGGACCATGAGACATTTACCACCGTGGGTACTACCACACGTCATTCTATTTATCGATGGAAGCGGATGGGTATTTAGTGGCCACTCCGACTTTAGACTAGAAACAACTTATCGTAATTTGAAAACACTCCATGTATGTTATCTGGAGGTGTTTCGATATCATTATGCTTGTCATCAAGCTTTATTTTGTATTTATGCTCGTTTGAGCCTTTATCTATAAAGTTATTTCTCTTGATTTAAAAAAAAACATACAAAATTCAGATGCTTTCTGTAAGAAAATATCGAGGAACATCACTGCAATTACAAAGTAAACCACTACTAGAGGCTTGCTGAGCAATCAAATGAGCAGCAACATTTGCTTGACGCCTAGCAAAAATAACCTTGCTACCTGAGACTTTAGACAACTCCATAACAACATCCTCATAAATTGTCCCTAACAAATATATATTGGTAGTAGAAGATGAAGAAAGCACGCTGTTTTTCGTACCTCCTAGCAATCAGTTTCAATAAAAACTGGACTAAGATTGTGTTCCACTGCATAAAGAATAGTAGCTAAACAAGCAAGTAATTCAGCATGCTTTGCCGAAATAAGCTGTTCCATAGGTCGTCCCTTACCTCAAAGAAACTATCCCTGCGAATCCCTTATCTGAAAACACCAAGCACCATATTTTGAAGTGATATATATCAAAAGCACCATCATAATTTATTTTAACTATTCCTGGAGGTGGAGCCATCCATCTGACAAAACCACTACTAGGACCTCCACCCCCAACCTTGATATTGTGACGAATGAAATCAGCCAAATAGGAACTATTGGTATGAACACATCCCCAACCGATTTCCTCTTACTTTCCTAAATTCTATGGTTACGTTTCAGCCAAATCCCATTAATATATTTTGATAACTTCTCTGAACACCATCTGAACCAGTCATGCACACCAAGCTGTAATGCATCATTAGTAAAACATATATGTGTCATACAATCCTCGCCATTGAGAACTTCTCTAGAAATGCACAATCTCTGCTCAAATGCAAGTTGGAGTCATTCTCATTAGACACCAAATTTTCACACAAATCGTAGGACATATATCTAGCTGTATAAGAATCCAATTCATAAACATTTGGAATTAGTTTATCACTACTTCCTTAACGTTATCAACCGTTATATTAGATTGAGAAGTTGAGAAATTGTTTTTGAAACCTACCATGAACTGCTGGTATTCACTAAGACACTCAATCCAAAAGCCAATTCACTATCAGTTTTCACTAAAAACATCTAACAAGCTCAATAATGCCTCTTGAACTGAGAATGGCAGAGTTCATGACTTAACCTTCTCAATTCCCATAATTTGGCCAAAAAATTATTTAGTGAGACTTATCTCTTGTTATATAGTACACTCATTACCTTGTATATAGTCTACGCTAGGGGTGGACATTCGAAAATGAAAACCGAAAAAAAAAACGAGCGAAAACAGAACCGAAACCAGAAAAAACCAAACCAAAAGGAAAAAACCGAACCGAACTGAATTAATTCGATTGGTTTTCGATTTAGCTTGTGAAAAATCGAACTGAACTGAAAAACCGAATTCGCTTTAAAAAGATGTCGTTTTGTGTTTTATTATTAAATATATGATTTGATTAACGTTTTTAGGTGTTATGATTATATGTTTTACTTTTTTTATTAATATTTTACATTTTATTTTATTTTTGTGTTGTTGTGTGCATGTAAAAATATTCAAGATGTTGTGCAAGACTGTGGGTAATATATTTGGACTACTATGTTACCTCAAAAATCGAAGGCTTTATTTTTTAAGTTATAAAATATTAAATTATGGTGTTATTGTTTAAATCTTTAAAAGTTAAGATTTTTGTGGTTACAATTTTTGTAGTTGACGATTTGTTATCATAAATATTATCAATAGATTGTCTTCGTATGCTTATGAAAAGAAAGAACTATTAGGAGCAAAAGAACTCAACTACTTTGTAACAAAACAAAAACACTCAACTACTCGAAAAGTTGAATTAGCGAATTTTGAATTTTTCACTATTTTTTTAAATGTAAATATTTAATATTATACTGCTTACAAAAAAAAAAAAAAAAGCAAAAACCGAACCGAACTGCTCAATTTGGTTTGGTTTGTGGTTTACTACCTCAAAAAATAAAATACCGAATTGAACCGAATGGAAATTTTAGTTCAGTTTGGTTCTCGAATTTTTGTTAAAAACCGAACTTAATGAAACCGAATCCACCCCTAGTCTACGCGGCCCTTGAGGAATAACGTATCAATTATATTCTTTTGTTGGTTGGTCCAAACCCCCTCCCCAAGAAAATAAATAAAAGATAATATGATTTATAAATAATCTGTCACCTATATAAAATACTTATTAATCAAAATTCCAATTGGTACAAAAGAATGGGTTGACTTGGTCAACTTGACTCTCAGACGGTGCCTTTTTGGGGAAAAAAATAATCAAATCCTTATAAGCATGGAAGAGTTTTCTGTTTGGTAATACAACATGTCAGTACCTTTTTTAAAAAGTAGAGGTCATTTTCAATAGAAAATGAGAAGCTGCTCCTACCCACCTTATACTTATAAGTCACTGTGTTTTCATTTTCGCGAATTAATGAATTTTTAAAAATGACAATGGGTATCTTTGCTAAAGTCCACTACTTACAAGACTTTAAAAATGAGTTTTATGGTATTTTCTTTTGTTGTTGAAAAGGGAGTTGGGTTTTAAAAGAAAACAATGTGTGCGTTATTTTTCTTGAGTTTAAGATGGCAACATCTTGGCTTCATTTTGGGATTGAGGGATTTATTATATGCTTTCATTGTTATATGTTTGTGTTAATTGTTTGTGCGTGACTTCCTGAACTAAGCTATATGCAAGAGTCATGATTTTAATTGGTTGTGCGTGACTTCCTAAACTAATCTATTTGCAGGATTCACGATTTTAATTGTGTAAAATTTGTACCTTCCTGAACTATGATTTTAAGCAGGAAAGTCTGAATCTTACCTTGTATTTTTGTGTGCGTGTGGGTATTATGGTTTAAGTGTTGTTGCGTGAGTCTGAGCTTACTCATACGAGCTTTAAAAAGCTTACCGGGTTTGTTGTTTACAACCCGGTGCACCAATCTGTGGTGAAGGGGTTAATTGTGCAGGTGAGGATTAGCAGAGTTAAGGCGGCGGTTGATTGTGCGGTGAGTAGAAGTGATTCTATTAATTAGTCTTGTTTTTCTTTAAGTATAGTGAGGCCTGAGTGAACAATTACATTGTCCGTTATCTCACAACTTGTGTAAGATTGGAAATGTAATATTTGTATTCACTAGAGTCGCATTTGTATGGACTCTTTAATGTATAATAATTTATAATTTATTTTTAGTTCTTTCTGATTATTGAACTATCACGTTTTTGAATTTGAATTTTATCTTTTTAAATTTGGGGTGTGACCGTTGTATCTCATAATGATAATGGCTCTCTGATCACAAGGTCTTCTAGATTTGATCTTGATAAATTTTGTGAACTATTGGTGGAAGCTATTGTTGTGCATGACTTGCCTCTTCACACTACTAGAAAAAAAACCTTAGGCGGCGAAATATTTTTGTTACCTAAGAGGTTTTTTCGTCGTCTAAGTACTTAGGTGACGAAACTTTCGTCACCTAAGGTTCGTCGTCTAGAAGTGGTCGTCTAAGTACTTAGGCGACGAAATATTAATGTTTCCTCGCCTAAGTGACTACTTAGGTGACGAAACTTTTTCGTCTTCTAAGAAATCTGGTGACGACCAAATGTTCTTAGAGGACGAAATTTTTTGTCGGCTTGAGCTTCACTTAGGCGACGAAATATTTTTTCGTCACCTAAATGGAACACTAAAGCGACGAAAATCAAAAGTTTTGTCGCCTTAGTTGTTCAGTAATTATTTTTTTTTCTTATTAAACTAGTTAGGCGACGAAAAGATAAAATTTCGTCGCTTAAGTCGTTTACTTAGGAGACGAATATCCTTCTTTTCGTCGCCTTAGTGGAAAAAATGTAAAAAAAAGTTAATTTCTCCCCCAAATTTAAAAATTGTTTATGCAAAACTCAAATTACAACCGTCAGCCCAAAACCTAATTCCCATATTCACTCTCTCATGCCCTTTCAAATCCAGCAGCAAATTTGAAGACGGTGGTGTATTGGATCACATAAACATCACTTTAATAAATAGGGACACCATAGGATTCATTAACATCACAAAGCACACCACAAGATTGAAATTTGACATATATCAAACACTAAAAAAGTTGGGATCGAATACAACATATTACACCCAATATAATTGAAACTTCTTGATTGAAACTCAGAAATCGAAACTTCTCGACTTCTACTCCGGTGACTAACCAGTGGTGTGTCTTGGAACTATAAGGCAGAGAGAAAACAACGTTGATGAAGATTGGTGGAGAGGATCGAGTGAGAGATGGCGAGGGAATATTTGGGATTGTCGAGTTTAATCTTGAGTACCAGCGATTTTGGATTTGCTATCTAAAATCGCTGAGGGGAGAAAGAGTTTGAGATCTGAGGGAGATTTGAGATCTGAGGGAGAAAGATTTTATTTCGGTAGGGAATTGGGTTCTATGAGGATGAAGGTAGGGAATTAGGTTTTATAGAGAAAGAGAGTTGGGTTAATCCCAACCGTTTGATCAAAGTACCCTCACAGCTTATAGGTCGATCCTTGCCATGTGTTCTTATTGGAGGCCACTTACACGACGACAATTATAAATTTCGTAGTCTAAATTTTTATCCGATTTTCTTCTTTTTTTGGATTTCATAATTTAATAAATATTTGTCTTCATTAGTCATATTTATCTTTCCCCTGTAATGGAATTAAAAAAATATTAACATATATATATATATATATATATATATATATATATATATATATATATATGCACACACAAATCTTCCCACTGTGATTTCCATATTGATTGATTTTGAAAATAAAATTGCCCTTTCTAATATCGATCTTTAATAGTATGTTTTAAAGTCTAATACAGATTTATTTTAATTAGTCTTAATATCGATTTCAAAGTCTAATAAAATTGCCCTTTCTAATATCGTCACTTTTAACTCATGAAAGACATCTCACACTTTATTTTCCTTTAAAACTCAGCACCAATCTTTTCAAAATTTCCTTATTGATCGATACACACACACACACACACACACACACACACATATATATATATATATATATATTCAACTTCTTGCTAATATGCTAAATCGAAGTAACATATATATAATTTCTTTCCAATATTTGTCTTAATTATCTTTCTCAATATGTATAAAATTACCTTTCTCAATATGGATACGATCCTTCCTTAATAATATATTAATTAGTCATCACAGATATTTCAAAGTTTAATATATAATTAACTACCAAATCTTCATTAGCCTTAATTATCTTTCCACTTTTATATCGCGAAATCAAATTAACATATCTTCTTTTCTAAATTATTTTTAATTGTCTATGAACCTTAATGGAATGAAATAAA
Organism: Potentilla sterilis; assembly: GCA_963682095.1. Lineage (NCBI taxonomy): Eukaryota > Viridiplantae > Streptophyta > Magnoliopsida > Rosales > Rosaceae > Potentilla > Potentilla sterilis. The sequence continues at coordinate 15,655,814 of OY821764.1, forward strand.
ATTGACATTCACAATATATGCATATATAGATCATTAGCCAGCTGTCTTAATTACCTTTTGTTGAATAAATCATGTTGATTAGTCTTAATTATAAATAAGAATATTTTCAAAGTTTCTTACATATTGATCGATACATATTTAAGATTTTTGTTAATACGCTAAATTAAAACACTCAGTCGTCAGGCGACACCATGGCTCATGCCGTATATAAACACTCGTCTCCTTCGATTCCCCTCTTTCGTTTGAGCCTAGATTCCATAACACAAATTGAAGTCAAAAAATCGCCACATACTTTTAACTAATTATGAAAGACAACTCACACCTTGTTTTCTTTTAAAACTCAACACCAATCTTTTCAAAGTTTCTTTATTGATCGATTCGACTAATTATTGCTAATACACACACACACACAAACATATATATATATATATATATATATATATATATATATATATATATATATATATATATATTCACCTAGGTGACGAAATAAGCTTAATTCGTCGCCTAAGTAAAACTACCTAGACGACAAAAATAATTGTTTCGTCTCCTAAGTAAACTTAGGCGACGAAAATATTGTTTCGTCTCCTAAGTCAAATACGAATTTTGTAAAAAAATTTAGTTTTTTTTTTCCCATTCTAATTCGTCACCTAAGATAAAATTTTCGTCGCCTAAGTGACAACTTAAACTACGAAAAAATATTTCGTCGCCTAAGTGAGTACTTAAGCCACAAAAGTAGTTTTCGTTGTCTAAGAAGGTTCACTTAGACCACAAATTAATATTTCGTGGTCTAATTAGTCACTTAGGCCACAAATTTTTTTGCTTAGAGGACGAAAGTGTTTTCGTCGCTTAAGATCTACTTAGGTGACGAATTTCATTTAGTTTCGTCACCTAAGGTTTTTTTTCTTGTAGTGTCAATTTGTTGAGTATGTTGGGATTAGAAAATTGATCACTTATATATGTGCTGATATCAAGTTGATATCTAGGCACACTGCTAAGGAAGATGTAATGAGTATGCATGCTAGAGAAATGAAGAAGCTTAAGAAAACTCGGATTTCTATTCCTAGTAGAATTTGCTTGACTTTTGATTTGTGGACTTCTATTGCAACTGATGGTTATCTTTGGTTCTGCACAAACCCGTAGGCCTGGTAGAGACAGGTAAATCTTCGTACTAACTTCTGCAAACCTGCTTACTAAGGGGAATACCAGGCGGGCCGGTCTTCTCCTTTCCGATGCCTAAGTTAGTATAGTTGGAATAGATATAACTTAAGCACGTATATAAGCGGTAGGAAGGATCAGTTACCTATTAATGAGGGTAGTTGGGGCCCTTATGTAGGTGGCCAGGAGTGAGGTCTGGCCTTACCCTTCGATGTGGGACTGGTTCCCTTCTGTTTGCACACCAAAGGGCAGCTTTGGTGACCTCTTGGGCAGGCAGGAGCCCCCGGACCCCGGGCCCCTGGTAGCAGGATGGACAGCTGGACCCCGAGGCCGGGTTATGGTGATCCTGTCCCGAGCCCTGGGCCGGTCCCTGGTGCAGTAGCTGCGGGTCTGCGGGCCTGCTGTAGCCCCTCTGTGGCTACTGTCAACAAGTCCCCCAAGTTCCCGGTCAAGTGCAATCTTGAATGGGGACTTAATCTGTCTTGCCCTTGCCCTGTAGACCCGCGGGGTTACCAACCCAACGGTGCCCAGTCCCCCAAGTCCGCGTTGAAGATTGGGCGTGACCGGGGTGAGTACCTGCTATATCGGTACGAGTCGGAGAGCATGGGACCTCGACCGGGCGTTCTGCCATATCGGTACGAGTCGGAGAGTGTGGGACCTCGACCGGGCGTTCTGCCATATCGGTACGAGTCGGAGAGTGCTAGCCTATGGGAAGGCCTGTTGGTGCGTGGAATGAGCCAACAGGTGCCCCCGGTGTTGCGGTCATTCCGAAGCACCGGTCAACACATGCTAGTTCTCAGCTTTTGTTGGAATAAGCGAGGTAAATGTGCAGGTTTGTTAGCCTGCGGGGAGACTTGTTCTGTGTTAGAGAAACAATCTGCCCGGTGGGGTGGCGTTGAGATAACGAGTCTCGGCAAGTATCCCCAAATGTATCACAGTTCAGTGTGATGCAGGGTTTTTATCCTGCTGGACAAGAGTACATGTGTTAGATGTAAAGTCACCCGGGTTTATAAAGCCCATGCGTTTGGAAGCCTTGAGTTGTTGCTGGCTCGTTCCTGCCCGTAGGCGAAGGAAAGTGACAACTGGTGGAATGCTTTGGAGTCGGTTGAATGTCACATGCCCTGTGGAATGTCAGGGGGGCCGGGTGGATCTCGCCCGGGCGTTCTGCCATATCGAGACGAGTCCCCCGGTGAAATGCCATGCAGCCGGTTGAAAGATCATAACCGATGAGAGGTCTTCAAGCCGGTTGGATACTTCATAACCGGTGGGATGGTGCGGAGACGGTTGGGTACTTCATAACCGGTGAGATGCTGCTCCTTGGTTCAAGGTTGACTTCCTGGGGAAGTGAAGGGAGTGGACGCCTCGTTCTGCGCTCCTATCTCTCCTAATTGCCGCTTGTAGGTGGGACAGGTGGCTGACATGCGATGAAGGAGAGAGTCCATCAGTCCCCCATCAGTTATGATGGCATGAGAACCTTTATCGATGCTGGGACACGTGTCGGTAAGGAACGGTCTGAGATGAAGGGAATCTGTGGCTGGGGTTGCCTCTCTTTTATGGTTGCCCTATTTATCAGTTCTTCTGCTCTCCTTCTGCCGTACCTTGCTATTCATTGCCCTTTGCCTGCCGTTTGTCTGCATTGCTATTTTGCTACAGCGCTAACTTCCGTTATTCAGGCTTTATGGCATCTGGGAGATCGGCGAATCCTGTCGGTTCCGGCCGTGCGTTGAGGTATGAACTACTGGATGACGATAGGGTGATTTTCTGCGACGAGCCAACCAGAAGCATGTCCGAGAGAGAGATAAGGGACTTCCGGGCGAAGTGGGACATTGATTCCTCCATTAAGCTTCGAGGCCTGTATCCCGGGGAACTGGCTTGCAACCCTGAGCCGGGTTGGGTTGCCGTTTTTGATGATCAATTTCGGCACGGACTATCTCTGCCGCTGCCGAAGTTTGTTCAGTTTATGCTGAGCAGTATAAATCTGTCCCCAGCTCAGCTGCCTAGCAACCAGTGGGGGCAGTTGCTTGGTCTCGGGTGCCTATTCAGCCCGAGCAATATGGGCTGGCCCACGGTGAATGAGTTCCGGGCGCTGTACAAGGTTGTCTACTCCAAAAAGGCCCAGGCCTGCGGTTGTGTTAACTTTGCCGCGCGTGACTTCGATCCTGCCATCACTCATCTGCCGTCTTCGGTTTCGAATGTATGGAGGAGGTCGGTTGTGATGGCCGGAGGCAGGTGGCAGCATAGTTCAAGGAGCTTTCAGGTGCCCGGGGCTTATCAATTGATCGGAGATCAGTCGTACCGGTTTGTGGACTTGGAGAAGCAACGGCTAGCCCGACTTTTTGTGTGCTGGGACGTTCTGGGCCGGAGCTCCTATAATTTCATCCGGTGGAATGTGCTGGAGATATGCGAGATGGCGAAAAAACCTGGTAAGGTACCTTGCACCTGCTCTGCAGGGTCTCTTTTATTCTGACCGGTCGGTTTATCGTTTTGCAGCTAATGCCCCCCGGCTCGCTGTTCGGAGCGAGGAGACTGTCGACCGGATGAGGAGCTTGTGGCTCCGAGGTTGATGGAGATGGGGGAGTTGGCTTCGAAAACCGTTGTAGATCCGGTCACCCTAGAGTGCACGGTGCATGACAGGCCTGTGCCGCTCGTGTTTCCAGATTCCCACTACAGCAAACGAGTGGGCGGTGAGGATAATGCCCCACTCGTTATCCAGGAAGTAAGGTCGGTAGGCCTACCGGGTTCAGAACATCTAGCACGGCCGACCGTACGGGAGAAAGAGGCAGCGGAGGTGCCTGGGTACCGCAGAAGCGATCGTGGTGAAGCCCCAGCGAAGAGGGCGAGGACGTTTGATGCCGGGGCGTCAAGCTCGGCTGGTGGGGGGTCAGCATTAGTTCCGGTCGGAGAGACTGGCACTCGAAGGAGTCGGGGGCCGGAAACCGATCGTAGTTCCGGGGGTGGCGGTTTTGGTAGGTTCGTGGCATCTACCATTGAAACCTTGAGACTTGATCGGGAAGGCCCTGGAACTGGGCAGCCAGACGAGAGTAGGACGAAGCCCGTGGAATTAGCTCTTCGGGTAAGTGTGTTTTCTGGGCTTCCTTTCCCCTTTGTGGTACGAGCTAATGTTCCTTTTGTGTATCTGTGCCAGCTGGTTCATAGTCTTTACGTCGCCGACCCTAGAGGGGAGGTTGCGGTTTTGGAGAAGCAAGTGAAGGAGCTTACTGTGCGGCTATCCTTGGCGGAGACTAAGCTTGCTCAGGAGAGAGAGAGGGTTGGTCGGCTGACAACTGAGCTTGCGCGGGAGAAATAGGAAACTGGTCGGTTGACCACTGAGCTGGCACAGGAGCGGGAGGAAGCCGACCGTCAGGCGACCGCTCGGGAAGCGAAGAATGCTGAGCTGGAGGCGAAGGTTTTGGGACTGCAGACCCAAATGTCAGCAGTCTTCAAAGGAGGGGAGAAGTTTGTGGAATCCCGGCTTGCTGAAGTGGCTGATAAAGCTGTCGACGACTTTCGGGAGTCAGTGGAACTTGAAGAGATGCTGGATGACGCCCGTGCGAAGGGCATAAATGATGCCTATCTAGACTGGAGGGAGAAAGGGTGGCTTGATGCTGAGCGGATAGCGGCTGATGTAGCCCTGGCTGAGATGACGGAGCAAGAGCAGTCTCTCAAAGGTGGCGGGTCCGGGATTGGGGGCTCCGGCGGTGCTGGCTAACAGTTTTTTGTATATACGTTGCGACCAGCTGTAGTTTATTCTAAATGCAGTAACTATGTATTGCCATTTTGGTGCCAAATACACTATTGTCCCTTTACGACTGCTTTCATTTCGGGTAGAACCGTAGGTGCTGGATATTCCACGGGCGGGTGGAATAGATGCCTTCGGCGTCTATGATGTGGAATGTTGCCGGGCCCGCAGCTGCGGTGATTTGGTAGGGCCCTTCCCACGTTGGCTCCAAGGCCAGCGGTTTTTTCTGAACTTTCTTCATGACCCAGTCCCCCACTTGTAATTTCCTTTCCCGGACCCTTCTATCATAGTACCGAGCGACCCGTTGCTTGTAGGTTTGGTTTCGCATATGCGCCTGGTTGCGCCGCTCTTCTATGAGATCCAGGTTGAGCCGTATGCCCTCGGCGTTTGTTTCGGCGTCGTAATTCTCGACCCTGCCGCTGGGCATATTGGTCTCTACAGGGAGTACCGCTTCGCTCCCAAATGCCATGCAGAACGGGGTCTCCCCTGTTGCCTCGGCAGCTGTCGTCCGGATGTCCCATAGAACCGCGGGGTGTTCCTCGGCCCAACATCCCTTCTTGGCATCCAGCTTTTTCTTGAGGAGGGTTTTGATAATCTTGTTCACCACTTCCACCTGGCCGTTGGTCTGCGGGTGTGCCACTGAGGCAAAGAACATCTGGGTCCCCATGGAGGCCGTGTATTGGATAAGATCAGCATTGTTGAACTGTGTCCCGTTATCCGTGACTATAGTCTGCGGTACCCCGAACCTGCAGTAGATGTCTTCCACAGGAACTTTCTTACTCGCTCCTCGGTGATCTTTACCAGGGGTTCCGCCTCGACCCACTTAGTCTGATAGTCCACGGCCACAATGGCGTATTTGTACTGTCCCACAGCTATTGGGAAAGGGCCGATGATATCTAGTCCCCATTGTGCGAACGGCCATGGCGCTAACATGATTGATAGCGCGATTGCCGGGGCATGGGGAGTAGAGGCGTACATGTGGCACTTGTGGCAACCACCTAATATTCTTCTTGATGCTGCTGCCATGTCTGGCCAAAAATACCCCGCTCGGAGCGACTTGTGAGATAAGGACCGGGCGCCAGAGTGATTACGGCATACTCCCTCGTGGATTTCTTGCATGATAGCCTCTCCTGCCTCCTTAGTGACACACTTCAGCTGGGGCAAGCTGTGCCCTCTTCGGTACAACTTGCCGTTGAGAAGGCTGTACCTGGCGCACCGGAGGTGTAGCCTCCTAGCCTCCACCGCATCTTGGGGGCTGGTTTTGTAAGCCAAGTATCTAACTATCGGATCCATCCAGCTCGGTGGTGCCTCTTCTACCGCAAATATCTCGGAGATGGTCTTGCTTATACTCGGTTTCTGGAGGGTTTCAATTTTAGCTCTTCGGTACTCCGGAGGGTAGTTTCCGGTTGCCAACCTTGCGAGGGCGTCTGCATGCCTATTTGCCTCTCGGGGTATATGCTGGATCGTGGCACCCTGGAATGGCTCGATCAGGGCCTTGGCCAAAGCTTGGTAGGAGGCTAGCTGGGGTTCCTTGACTTCGAACAACCCGTTCATCTGGTTCACCACTAGGCTCGAGTCGCTGTATATGTCCAGGGATGGGATTCCCATTTCCTTGGCTAGTTGTAAACCGGCTATGAGGGCCTCATATTCAGCGGCGTTATTGGAAGTGTTGAAGAGGAACCGTAGGGCATACTCGTACGATTGGCCATCGGGCGAGGTTATCATGACGCCGGCTCTGCTCCGCTTACTCGTTACGGAGCTGTCTACATAGAGCTTCCAACCGTTGGGTAGGCCTGGTTCGATCTTTACGGCCTGAACTGCCTCCTTGCCCTCGTACCGGCCGGGGTGCGCTTCTGCCACCCTTGGGGTGAGCTCACATATGAAATCCGCAGCTGCCTGTCCCTTGATAGCCGTTCGCGGAGCATAAGTGATGTCGAACTCTCCCAACTCAACTGCCCACCGTACGAGCCTGCCGCAGGTGTCCGGTTTTTGCAGGATCTGCCGCAAAGGGTAATTGGTGTATAGGGTGATGGAGTGAGCCTGGAAATAGTGCCTGAGCTTTCTGGCACTAACGATCAGGGTCAGAGCCAATCTCTCAATATCGGGGTACCGGCCCTCGGCTCCGGTAAGTCCCTTCCCTGCATAATATACAGGGAGATCGAGCGTGCCCTCCTTCCTGACGAGAGCCGCGGAGACGGCCGCTTCGGATGCAGCTATGTAGAGGTATAGCATCTCGCCCTGTACTGGTTTGGATAGGAGAGGTACTGCAGAGAGATACGTCTTAATAGACTGGAATGCCGCTTCATGCTCCGCCGCCCAGTGGATTTTCTTGAACTGTTGTGCTTTGAGCAGTTTAAAGAATGGGGCGCACTTATCGGTCAGGCGGGAGATGAATCTGGCCAGGGCGGCCAGCCGGCCGGTCAGCATTTGGACCTGGTTTCGTTCCCCCGGTGTTTCCATGTTTAGGATTGCCTGGACCTTCAGTGGGTTAGCTTCTATCCCTCGTTGGCTGATGATGTGGCCTAGGAACAAGCCTTCTGAAATCCCGAAAATGCACTTCTTCGGGTTCAAGCGCATTCCAAACTTGAGCATCTTACCGATGACTACCGCCAAATCTCGGACGTGGGCCCCTGCAGTCAAGCTCTTGACCAGCATGTCATCTACGTATACCTCCACCGTTTTACCCATTTCTTGCTCCAGCATGCGATTGACCATCCGCTGGTAGGTGGCTCCGGCATTCTTTAGACCGTACGGCATCCTCTTATAACAGTAGGTACCTCGGTCAGTTGTGAATGATGTGTGCTCTTCGTCGTCCGGGTTCATCCTTATCTGGTTATACCCGGCGTAGGCGTCCATGAAGCTGAGCAGCTTAAAGCCGGACGTGGAATCTATAAGCTGATCTATCCGGGGGAGCGGGAAGCTGTCTTTTGGGCACGCCCGGTTTAGATTGGTGAAATCCACGCACATGCGCCACCGGTCGGTTCCCTTCTTTGGTACCATAACCACATTAGCAAGCCACCGGGGATACTGGACTTCCCGGATGAAACCTATGCCCCTTAGCTTCTGTACTTCTTCTCTGATTGCTTCATACTTCGCCGGACTGAAGGACCTCCTTTTTTGCCTCACCGGGGGAACGTTGGGCAACGAATTTAGCTTGTGGACGGCTATGTCCAGGGATATGCCTGGCATGTCCTCGTAGGACCATGCGAAGACCGAACTGTTGTCTCGGAGGAAGGTGATGAGCTCTTTTCTGACAGCCGGAGCGAGCCTGGTCCCTACCACCACTTTTCGCTCCAGGTGGTCCTCCGAAATGGAGACTGTTTCGGTTTCTTCCACGGCCGAGGGTCGCTTTAGCTTCTCGTCGTCAGAATCGGTGTCATCACGGAGGTCAAGACTCAAATCTGGCACTGGCGCTTGTTGAGCGGCCGTGAAGACCTCGGTTCTCTTTCTCCCGTGGGTCAGGGCCTTCGCATAATACTTGCGAGCGACCCTCTGGTCCCCGCGTATGGTAATGACACCGGCCGGTGAGGGCATCTTCAGCATCAGCATATGGCCGGCTATGAATGTTTTTAGCTTCCATAACCCTGGTCGACCGATTATGCCATTGTATGATGACAGGCAATCCACGACGATGAACTCCAGGTACTCCTTCTTCGTCCTGTCTCCCTCACCGAAGATTAGCGGTAGGTAATCCAATCCCAAAGGCTGGACCACCTCACCGGAGAAGCTTATCAGCGGCTCGTTATCTTGGGATAACTTGTTCTTTCCTCTCTGCAGCCCTTTGTATGCGTCTCGGAACATCACGTTGACAGAAGCTCCGGTATCGATCACCATACGGCTAGTTATCCAGTGGTCTATTTGGACCGTAATGAGGAAAGGGTCGGTGTGCGGTTGAATCAGATCCTCCGGCTCTTCTTCTTCGTAAAAGGTAACCGAGTTCCATCCTGTTTTAGCGGCCTGGCCACTTCCTCCTCCAAAGGCATATACCTCTTTTTCCCGGATCGCCCTTAAGCACCGCTTCTTTGAACTCTGGGTGAGTTTATCTATATGGTCCCCACCATGTATCATGTTTATGTTCCTGCTCACCTCTATCCCCCCGGGGACTCGGGTGCTTATGGTCCCTACTTGCTGAGCTGCCTGCCGGTCCCTTTGCGAATCATCCAGACGGACTCGGCCATCCACCACCGTCCTCTGGGGGTCTTTGGCTGCTACACCTAAGGGCTGGATCTTCGGGCTTTTTTGCCGGCATAATGGCTAGAGCCCGCGGAGGTCGCCCCTGTGGCGCAGCTGCCAGGGGCCGTGCCGGTTGCACAAGTGGGGGTCTTCTGGCTGTCCGTGAACTGTTGTCACTGCTCCGTCGGGGTCGCCAATCCCCCCGTACTTCGGCTTTCTTGCTAGTCGCCGGTGTATGGCTGCGATCTTGCCGCCCGGTCTTGCTTTCACGGGAGGACGTTGGTAGCGGGTCATCCAGACTCCGCTTGGGCATCTTGTCCCCATACGTCTCGTGCTCCGCCTGGGCGTTCCTGACGGCCACGGCCATCAACTCATCGTACCCTAATGGCTCCTTTACTCGTAAGTTGTACGAGAGTTCCCCAGGTTTTAACCCCTGCTTGAATGCCATCCCCACTATCCTTTTATCCAAGTTTCTGACCCCGGCCGTGGCGATATGCCACCGGTTAACGAAAGCGCGTAGCGGTTCGTGGTCAGCCTGCATGCAATCGAAAAGGATCGTTGACGTTTGGGCTGTCTTGGCTCTAAGGGCGAACCGGCCGACAAACTTATCAGCCAGCTGTTCGAAAGTTTCTACTGAGTTCACTGGCAGCTCGTAAAACCAACTCAACGCCTCCCCCGAGAGCGTCTCTTGGAATATGTTGCAGTACGTGGCATCTGAATAGCCCCTTGTGCCCGTCTGCGACTTAAAGCTGTCCAGGTGCTGGTACGGGGAGCTCGTTCCTGAGTACGTCAGTTTCAGGGGCCTTTGGCTACCAGATCTTCCCGACTCCCTAATCCGGCGCGGAAAAGGTCCAGTGCGCTCTCTGAATCGTACGCTGTCCCGCGGCTGCCCCGCTTTTCTCTCGCTGTCCTCTAGGCGGTCCTTCATGTCCGACACTGAGGCGGAGAGCGCCTCGAGTGTCCTTGCGGTGGGGCTGTCCTGCTTACTCGACGCCAGGCTTGTGCGGTACGGGGGTTCGACTGGGCCGGAGTTTTTTAAAGCTTCCGGAAAGAGAGGTGTGGGTACATGCACGGTCAGTCTCCTTCCCGTAGGCTGTCCCACCTCTAGTTGCGGGAATTCGTTGACATTGCTCGCGGGCCGCGATGCCGCCAAAGAAGTGCCCTGCCGGCCCCCTTTCTCCAAGGCCGCCACTAAGACGACGTTCACTGCTTCCAATTCTCGGCATCGGGCATCCGCCCTTAGCCGGTCTCGATCGCCCTCCTCTCGCAACCGCGCGACCTCTGCCTTCATCTTTTTTATTTCCTCCCCCGCATCATACCGGTCGGGGTTCTCTGAGTCTCGGCGATCGTGGGTTCTGTCTTGGTTGGGAGAAAGGGCGAACCTCGCACCAACCTCAGCCCTTATGTTTTGGGCCCAGTCGGGGATCTGAATTCGCTCTTTCAACCTTTCCTTATCAGTTTTTATCTTCCTTCCTTCCATGGCCTCTGGATTGCGGATCTGACTGCTTTCCAAAGGATCAATCGGGTTCTATTCTCTGGTAAAGCAACGCTTACTTTCCTCGCGGATAAAAAACGGTTCCCACAGACGGCGCCAATTGTTTCTGCACAAACCCGTAGGCCTGGTAGAGACAGGTAAATCTTCGTACTAACTCCTGCAAACCTGCTTACTAAGGGGAATACCGGGCGGGCCGGTCTTCTCCTCTCCGATGCCTAAGTTAGTATAGTTGGAATAAATATAACTTAAGCACGTATATAAGCGGTAGGAAGGATCAGTTAGCTATTAATGAGGGTAGTTGGGGCCCTTATGTAGGTGGCCAGGAGTGAGGTCTAGCCTTACCCTTCGATGTGGGACTGGTTCCCTTCTGTTTGCACACCAAAGAGCAGCTTTGGTGACCTCTTGGGCAGGCAGGAGCCCCCGGACCCCGGGCCCCTGGTAGCAGGATGGACTGCTGGACCCCGAGGCCGGGTTATGGTGATCCTGTCCTGGGCCTTGGGCTGGTCCCTGGTGCACTAGCTGCGGGTCTGCGGGCCTGCTGTAGCCCCTCTGTGGCTACTGTCAACAATCTTGCTCTCACTGCTCATTTTATTGATGATGATTGGATATTGCAAAAGAGAGTATTGAATTTCAGTTTTATGCCTACTCCACATACTGGTGTGGCTTTGTCTGACAAAATCTACAACTTGTTGGTGGATTGGGGTATTGAAAGAAAACGGTTTTCTATGACTTTAGATGATACATCCGCCAATGATTGTTTTGTTGAGTTGCTAAAGGGACAACTAAGAGTAAGGGATGTGCTTCTTGATAGGAGCACAATGTGCGACGATATTAATATGCTTATGCCCTTATTTATGCTTCGTTTAACCCTTATTTACCTAACATAGAGTCATAATTTAGTTTAGTGTCAATTTGGTAGAGTTTTGGAGAAAGTGTGCTTAATTGTCAGAAAAACGACCAAGTATAGAAATCTGAGGAAAAAGTGCAAAATATGTTGTTTTCGTGATTTTGAGGCCTGTACTAAACTGACCTATCATTTTTCAAATTTGATGAAATTTGGTATGCATATAATTAGCAAGCTAAAGTATATTGTGTCAAAATTTCAGATCAATCGGAGTTAGGGAAGTCACCCAAACGATGGCTGTAACTTGACAGTTTGAGCAAAGATCACCAGGGACTACCAGGATTTTCCTGGGACTGTGTCCTGACTTCCGGAATTTCTGTGGAACACATCGCTTAAAACCAGAGAACGTGTCATACACCATTGGAAAGCTCTACGAGTCTAGTTTCTCTGAGACTTGGAATTGCAGTAAAAATTTTCATGAAAAACAAGTTATGCCGGTTTGAATACACGAAGGTCAAGTCTGCCGAAAGAAGAAAACCTAAACCGAGTTCTACATGGATTTGACTTACGAATGTGGACTGAATTCCATCCTTTGTGCAAGATTTTTGGCTGAATTAATTCATGGAAAACCTAAAGAGATATTGCTCAATTATTCAGTCATTATCTTGGGAATTTTCAGCAGAAAATAGAGGAAGAAAATCGCAACAAATCCTGATCAAATTCGGCAGAATTCCTGTGCACGTCATCCAACTTCCACCGACTCTTCCGGATAGTTCACTTCGAATTAGAAGGCGAATCTTATATGGAAGGAAAGCTACGGGAGTCTAGTTTGTAACTCAACTAGAATCACCTCAATATCTATTTGTTAGAGAAAGATATTCGATAATCTTCACTCGAAGGTCAAATCTGCCAGCAGGATAAGTTTGAGAAAAACTAGGTTTTGTGAACCCTAGTTGCAGCCACCCTTTTGCCTCTATATATTGGACGATTTTCACACAGAAAATATCATCTTCTCTTCCTCACTTTAAACTGCCAAAACTCTGTGTTTGGGCCACAATTGGAATTTACTTCAATTGGGCTTTTACCCCGAGGCCCAGAGGGGTTTAGGTTAAACCGAATCCAATATGAGCACTTCCTTTTCCATTTGGGAAAGATTGCTTGGAATGAAAGTATTGATTTGCTACCCGATCAGATTGGGGTTATTTTGTAGTAATCCAATTACACAATACACGAGTTACCTTAACGGATAATAAGGTGTAAACGCTGATTGGGATAACTAGGGATTGTTATGGATAGCAATCTATTTCCGATAGGTATCTTAAGCCAAATCAGTGATTGATTCTCTTGGGAGTCGATTTGGCTTATCTCGGCTTTAATTGAGTGATGATCCGGACAATATACGGTGTGGAATGAGTTCCCTAAGTAAAGGGAAAGACTGGTCTCAATTTATTTTTAATTGATTTAATTGGAGTCGGTTTAAGGAAGGACAATCCTAGTCAATCCCGGAATCCGCCAGTCTGGATCTTCAAGCACTAGGGTTTCGTGAACTATATAAATATAACTCTTTTGTAACTAGGAAAAGGGTTCTCAACCATCTACAAACAAACACAAGTTCTAGCGCAACGCTAACTTGCAAAGCCTCTCCGGAGCAACTCACGCAATTTTCCTCCACCTGCGATCATATATCGCATTCGTGTCGAGTGGTTTCTGAGCGTCTCACGCAATTTGCCTCCACCTGCGATCGATCACATCTCGCATTCGTGTCGAGCGGTTGCTGAGCCTATCGAGTCAGTCTGCTACTCCGGTAGCAATCGAATTGTTACCCCGGTAACAAACACCCGTGATCTTGGTTTAGCTCTGCTTTGCTTCTCCAGATCAAAGTAAGATCCTCGGTCTGTAAGGGGTTGTGAAGAAAATCCTGTTAGTTAGTTCTATTCAGGTCTTGTTCGAGCCCTGTACGCCGGCTTAGTCAGTGCCCGCGTAACAGTTGCTTGGTCAAGAAGTCAGAGTCTATTGGGAGCAGACGAGAGGACTCGCCAAGGGTCGTCCGCAGTCGAGTTGCACCACACCAAAGGTGCTGGCACGCCTAAGCACACAGAAGACACGCGAGGAGCACGCATCCTCCACCCCCAAGTGCTGACTGTTCGCCAGGTGACGAATCCGCCACGAACATTTTGGCACGCCCAGTGGGACCAGTGTCAAGATTGCGGGATCTACGAAGGGTGATCCTTACAAAAGGATAACCATGAATTGTTTGAAGAATTCCCATAAGGAGCTGATCAAGCATGGAACAGCTGATTGTAGGGGATTAACTGACGCTGAAGCTAAGGAAGTGTTTGGCGGGACCCTGGGGGATGAAGCAACTATTGCTGCAGCCCTCAAGGTCGTGCGAGACAGGAAGAATCAAGCCCCAGCATCCGTGGCACCAGTTGTCGCGAATCAGGGGGAGATAGTGGAGGTGACGGCTGCTTCTCAGGTTGATAATGGTTCTTTTGGCCTTACCAACCGGGCAGCCTCATTTGGTTTCTTGGAGGAGGGGTTCGCGGACGAGTCCGCGGATCCGCCTGCGTCACCTATTGCACCATTTACTGGGGAGACTACATCTCCCACTGAGGTGACGGACACACTGGGGATGCTGATCGACAAATCTTGTCGTACAGATGAAATTCTGAAGAAGGCGAACAATGTGGTCGTGGACCTATGTGAATCCGTCAAGCGGATGGAGACGGAGCAAACGGGGTTCACCACCAATTTCAACTATCTCGCTGGCCAGCAGAGGCTATTGGCTGATAGCATGGCTGCCCATGTCAGGAACTCGGACAATTGTTGGCGACAACAATAGGAGCAGTTGGTGGCTACCAATGCCACGCTCGAGAACATGACCACCATGATGGGGCAGCTTTATGATCGTTTCGACCAGTTTGAGGGAGCTGACCGTACGAATCCGCCGAGAGACAGGCGGGGACGGACGGCTGGTCGTGGCGGGACCGGCGGAGTGGGAACTGACGGCGGACCTGGAGCTAATGCTAGGACAGTTAACAACCAAACAGGCGGCAATGTCCCTCCTAATGGACAGGGTGGCAACAATCCGCCAGAGCCACCATCGAATGTCGTGGCCCAGCTAACCATGGAGGATATTGGCAGGGTTTTTGCTGAGAAGCTTAGGGAACTACAGGGGTTGCCCGACGTCGACAAGACGTATGAGAATCCATTGACTCGAGAGATTAATGCAATACCATTCCCTGCTGGATTTAAGCCAATCCGCTTCACTCCGTTCACTGGCCAGACGACAGAAGATGCCGAAACGCACATTATGCGTTTTACTAATGAGTCTGGTCAATATGCTGAAGACCCAATCATGAAGTTGAAGCTCTTTCCCACATCTCTGGCGGGGGAAGCAGCTATTTGGTACAAGCGGTTGAAGCCTGGATCAATACCAGACTGGAAGACTATGGAGGTTCTCTTCAGAACTATGTTTGGTGTTGTGGAGGCGAAAATTGGGGTCAAGGACCTAGCCGAAACAGAGCAGAGGCCTGACGAGTCCGCCACTGATTATTTAAGAAGGTTTAAACTGGAGTTAACCCGTTGCGAGATGGATATTCCAAAAGAACACGCAGTCAAGATGGCGATCGATGGTTTGGTGGATGAGATCCGCCAGGGATTCAGGCAGGTTCATGTGACCACTATGGCGGATCTGACCAATCGGCTAGGTCAAGAGTAGCACTATGTTGATCGGTCCAAGGAGAGGAACGAAAGAAGGAAGGGGACTCCTGTGTCCTACTATCCGGGGACTCTAAAGCCCAAGGATCCACTTCCGGCCGCTACTAAGACGGTGGCGACTATCCAGGCGGATGCGGTGCCTAGACCAATCCTGACATGGGTTGATGATGAGGAATTGGAACACGAAGTGGCGGCTATAGAGAGGACTGATCAGAGACTTTTGCAGTCCAAAACCGCAAGGTTGGTCAGGGAGACGGTGAAGATAGGGACCCCACTTCCAACCAAGTCAGCTTTTGACTCGTATACCTATAATGCTCACAAGGCTCCAGAAATTCTGCAGGAGCTGTTCAACCAGGGGCGTCTACAGCATGAGGGCGGATTCATTCCTAAACCGGATTACATGGCTGGAAAGACGTACTATAGCTTTCACAATATGAACAACCACAACACCAAGGATTGTGTGAAGTTGAAGGATCAGCTACAGACCTGGATCAATGACAAAACCTTGCAGTTGGAGATTCCCAAGGAGCCTCAATGGGCAGCAGCTAAGACCGGCCCGCGGGTGAATGCGATTGAAATCAGTGTCGGTCTGGGTCCAACGCAGCAGCTTGGGAAGCAAGTTTCCAGGTTTCAGGAGTACACGTATGACGCAAGCAAAGCGGAGGAAATCTGGGAAGCTATGGTGCACCAGGGGGCACCGGAGATTCATGAGTTTTACCAATGTCATCCCAATAGTGGGGATGGCAGTCACACGTGCATTTGTCATCGTTCATCTGATCATTATACTTCTCATTGTGTAGGTATTAAGGATCAGCTACAGGAATGGCTGAACGATGGAAAGCTGGAGTTTGCTGAGAACAGGCCTAGTCCTTGCCCAGAGTTCTGGGTCGGGGCTATTGAAGAAGAGGATATGGTGTTAGTTCCTCGGTCTAAACTTTGCTTAACCTGTAGGTTGAATACAGGGTAGCCAATTACTTACGAGGAATTTCAGGCGGCTGTGAAGGAGGCAGAGGAGAAGGCTGAAAAGAGGGCCTTCGAAAAGGCTAAGTTGGAACATCCGCCTCCTGAAAGGTCAGGAGGGGAGAGTCACAAGCGGGTGAAGTATCACCATGGGTCCGAGGACAGTTATGCTAGCAGGGCGAGGCCCAGGCAGGACCCAGGGCCTTCCGGAGAGAAGTCAGCCACGGCTGGGGGTTCGTACAATGCTGCGAATCCAGAGCCATCTGTGAAAGTGTACATTCCGCCAGCTTCTAGGAATGATCCTAAGGCGGACAGATGGTATACCCAACGTGCCGGTAAGGCAGTCGAGCTTGCTGTCGTCACCACCCTGAATGAAAGGAGGCGCTTTGGCAAGGCAAAGAAGACCTTGGCGGATCTGGCTTCTGGGAAGGTAGCTGAGGAAGAGCTGTCGGTACTTGTGGAGCATGTGGAACAGGTTCACAGGCGGTATAGAGTCAGGACTAAGTCCTATGTGGACTCCCGGTGACAGCGCTCTGTTGAGGTTCCACCAGCTCCTCGGAGGAACATTCATGACAGGTTGGCGGATCTGCCAAGATCCACTGGGGCACCTCAGTCAAGGCCAAGGAGGAAGCTGGCGTTTTCTCCGGAGCGGTCAAAAGCCGGACAATCTCTCCCAAGGAGGGCACAGCCAGAGGCTGTCGGGAAGCAGGTGGTGCCAGAAGCTCAGGAGGACGTGATGGTGTTTAACACCAGGAAGGATTCCACCGTTATGAGGTGGGTGCCTAAGAAGAGAACTACGTCAGTGGCTGCAAGCACGAGTAGCGTGGGGGTTCCTGCGGGAGGCGTTGTTCCCAAGGAATCCAGTTTAGCATTGACAGAGCCAAGCAGGCCCCTCACCATTCTATCTCAGGCCAAGACAAAAGAGCCAAAGGCGCCGACCAACTTCGTAGAGTATGCAGCTAAGAAGCTGGAGATGCATGTGCCAACAAGGCCATCCTTGGTTGCCTCTAGCGTGAAGGCTGATTCTGAAGTAGGAGATGCCGACCTCGACGAGGAGGACGAAATGGTCGACTACGAGGAGGAACCAGAACTGGCGGATAGGGAAGAGCTGCCAATGGAAGAAGAACATGTTGAGGATGAAGCTATGGTACACCACTGCAACATGGGTTTTATACTCTCGTCAGCTTATGCTCTGCCAGAGCCTATGCCCACTGCTCATTTTATCGATAATGAGGGGTCAGCCAAGCCTGTATATTTAGTACAGGACCCTGAGGATGAGCGTGAGGCGGAGGTAGAGCCTGGGGTTTTCCAGTCCAACCACGAGTATCATGAGGGGGCTGGAGACTTTTTGAAGCAATGCATGATGTTCGCCAAGCCGACATTTAACATGTCGCAGCATATGAAGCCTTTGTATGTCACGGCAGAGGTGGAAGGGATCAAGGTCCGCAAGGTCTTAATAGACACCGGAGCTGCCGTGAGTATTATCACCACCACCACTAACGAACAGCTTAAAATTCCAAAGGAGAAACTCATCAATACCGTCTTCAAGGTTAAGGGGTTTTCAGGGAATGTTACTCCTACTGCTGGGGTGGTCATGCTCAAGGTGAAGATAGGACCTTCAGACGCCTACCAAGGGTTTTTCGTTGCTGAGGCGGACGCTCCCTATCACATGATTCTAGGGAGGGACTGGATCCACAAGGCACTAGCAGTTCCCTCATCTCTTCATCAAGAGATGATTATGTGGGATCCAGTCGCAGATTTACCAGTGCTCATCAAGGCGGATGAGCATCCTTATTCCATAGCGGCCGTCCAGTTGGAGGCCAGCTATTACACAAGAAACATAAGACCTCTCAGAATCGAGGGGGTTGATCATAGGGGGCATCCAATCGGGGTGACCCATAATGAATTGTCTCAATGGGGAATTGCCCAGGCTATGGCGGATTACAGCCGGCCAATTTCCATTGAGCTTCTTCCCGACGTATCCAATGAGTGACGTCCTCTCACAAGAGGAGTCAGAGGCCTTTGCTTTATTAATGCAACAATTGTCTATCTATAGATTAGAGAAAATGGCCTGGGAAGGGGTTGCACTGGTTGAGTGCATTGAGGAAGAAGATATTGATGCTTTTACAGGGGTGGAAGTAATTCAGCCTGCTCCAGCAGCGTTGGATGACACTCCACCCAAGGTACGTGATCCCGTAGAGAAAGTTAACTTGGGGACAGAAACAGAGCCCATGCAGGTGGGGATTAGTCAGTACCTTGAACCAGATTTGAAACAGCAACTGATTGAGTTGCTGTAGGAGTTTAAGGATTGCTTTGCAGAGAAATATCAAGATATGCTGGGTTTGTCAAAGGAGCTGGCTTGCCACCGCCTTCCCATCAAGGAAGGATGCAGGCCAGTTAAGCAAGAGCAACGGCGGATGAATGCTGAAACTGCAATGGCGGTCAAACGAGAGGTTCAGAGCATGGTTGAGGCTGAGATAATCAGACCGACTTTGTATCCGGAATGGTTATCCAACATTGTTCCTGTTAGGAAGAAAAATGGCAAGATTAGAGTCTGTGTGGATTACAGAGACTTGAATGCTGCATCACCTAAGGACGTCTATCCTATGCCTATAGCGGATATGTTAGTGGATGCAGTAGCGGGGCATGAGTTGTTATCTTTTATGGATGGAACGGCGGGCTATCACCAGATTCCTATATACGAGCCGAACATCCCTAAAACGGCTTTTCGCTGCCCCGGGTTCACAGGAGCATTTGAATATCTTAGTATGCCATTTGGCTTAACCAATGCAGGAGCTACGTACCAACGTGCAATGAACGTTATTTTCAGCAAGATATTGGGGGACATCCTGGAGGTCTACATTGACGATGTGGTGGTAAAGTACAAGAAAAGGGAAGACCACATTGATCATCTCCGTGGGGTGTTCACTATCATGAGAAAGCACCAGCTTAAGATGAACCCGGCCAAGTGCGTTTTTGGGGTTTGTGCTGGTGACTTTCTAGAGTTTGTGGTGCATGAGAGAGGCATTGAGGTGGCTGGTGACAAAGTACAGGCCGTGTTGGATGCACCAGTGCCAAGGAACAAGAAGGAGTTACAAAGCCTGTTGGGTAAAATTAATTTCCTCAGAAGATTTATATCCAACTCAACAGGCAAGGTTGCGCCTTTCTCTCCTCTGCTCAAAATAAAACCAGGAGAAGTGTTTAAATGGGGTCCTGAGCACCAGGCTGCTTTTGACAGGATTAAGGAATATTTGGCGAGTCCGCCAGTCCTTCGGCCGCCCACGCTTGGTATTCCCCTCAAATTATATATCTTTGCGTCTGATATTTCCATTGCAGGCCTGCTAGCCCAAGATGAGACTCTGGCGGATGGAAAGAAGATTGAATATGCAGTGTCTTACATTAGCAGGACACTGTTGGATGCAGAGACCAGGTATTCACCAATCGAACGGCTGTGTTTGGCCCTGTACTTTGCTGGTGTTAAGCTCCGCCACTATATGCTTTCATTCACAACGATAGTGGTGGCACAGACGGATTTGGTGAAGTATATGCTAACGAGACCTATCCTAAGGGGTAGGATTGGCAAGTGGGTATTAGCCCTTTCAGAATTTTCCTTGCAATATGTGCCGCTGAAGGCTATGACTGGGCAGGCGATAACAGACTTTCTTTTACACCATCCTATCGAAGAGGAATTCACAGAACCGCCAAAGTTTGCTAGCATGATCCGGTACCAGCCTTGGACTTTACACTTTGACGGTAGCAGTACCTGTAAATTGGCGGGTGCAGGGATTTGTATCCAGAATCCAGCAGGTACCAAGTATCTTTACTCTTTTCAGCTGGAGTGGACGTGCACCAATAACCAGGCAGAGTATGAGGCACTTCTCATTGGGCTTGAATTACTGCTAGACCTGGGGGCACAAGAAATTGAAGTACTTGGAGACTCTATGCTAGTCATTAATCAACTTATGGGGGTCTACAAGTGTGTTTCTTTCCATTTACTGCACTACTACGAGCGGGCTATTGAGTTGCTGGACCGGTTCATTAATGTTTCCTTAGACTATATTCCCAGGGAGAGGAACTTTGCAGCTAATGAGTTGGCACAGTTGGCCACGGGAATCAGCTTAGCCCATGGAGTTAAGGAAAGAATCCTTAAGGTAGAGTGCAGAACTCTACCATCTTTTGCCATCCGCCGGGAGGACCGCGGAGAGTGGTTGGTCACTACAGTCGAGCCTATTGACACTGACTGGCGGATACCAATCATCGCATATTTGAAGGACCCATCTGCACCATCTGAAAGACGAATCAGATACCTTGCGACTAATTACCTTCTCAGGGGTGAGGAATTGTTCCGGAGAGGGGAAGATGGAGTCTTATTAAGGTGTATCTTTGGCATTGAGGCCAAGCGGATCATGAGGGAGGTACACTTAGGGGTCTGTGGTTCTCACCAATCCGGACCCAAAATGAGGTGGCTCATTAGAAGATATGGATACCACTGGCCATCTGTTTTGAAAGACTGCCATAGTTTTGCTCAGGGTTGTCAGGAATGCCAAAAGCATGGACCAGTTCAGCGGATCCCAAACATTCCTCTACAACCTATTATCAAACCTTGACCCGGTAGGGGTTGGGCATTGGATTTCGTGGGAGAGATTAACCCCCATTCATCCTTACAACACAAGTTTATTTTGTTGGGTACTGATTTCTTTACCAAGTGGGTAGAGGCTATCCCAACGAGGAACTGTGATGCTGACACCGGCATCCGCTTTGTGTTCCAAAATATTATTTGCAGATATGGTATCCCGGAATGCATAGTAGCGGACAGGGGGGCAGGTTCCATGGCCGAGAAAACCCAGACTTGGCTAGCGGATTACGGTATTCAGTTCCTGCATTCTTCTCCTTATTATGCTCAATCCAATGGTCAAGCAGAAGCTACTAACAAGGTTATCATATCCATCATGAAGAAGATGCTCGCGGATAACCCAAGATCATGGCACACTCAGCTTGATAACACACTATGGGCCTATAGGACTTCCAAAAGGACTCCTACTGGTACTACTCCTTATTCGTTGATGTACGGCCATGATGCCGTTCTGCCATTGGAAATCAATGTAGCTTCTTTATGGGTTCGTGAGCAACACCAGCTGCTTGGTGAGGACTATGTTCAGGCTATGTTCCAGGAGCATGAAGACCTTGACGAGAAGCGGCTCGAGGCCTTGGACAATATCATCCTAGAGAAACAGAAGATCGCCAAGGCATATGATAAGCGGACCAAGGGCAAGTCCTATGGCGAGGAAGACTTGGTCTGGAGGGTAGCTTTACCCCTTGATGAGCCAGGACGGGGCAAATGGAGTGCTCGCTGGGAGGGTCCATTTGTCATTGATCGTATTGTGGGCAAGGGAGTCTACCAGCTCAGAGACATGGAAGGAGAAGTTCACAGAAACCCAATTAATGGGCGCTATCTCAAGAAATACTTTCCAAGTGTTTGGGAGTATGAGACCCCCCCGGCGGATGATGACACTGATCCAAGTTATTCTTAATCCACCGGGCTCGGGGGGCATCAAGTCAGAGCGGCGCATCCGCTAGGGGTGTTTCCGCCATGTTTTGGGGTTGCTAGTTGTCCTTGCAAAACTGTTAGGGTTTTGTGTTTTCCCTGTTTTATCTAGACATCCGATTGGGGTGGCTATGTTCTTGTACTTTTATTTATCAATAGATTTCCCATCTTTGCTGATTCTTGGTTATAAGTATTGACATTGCAACTTGCTCCATTCATATAAGGCTTTGCGGCCAAAGACATTACAGGGAAAGGAAAACACAAAGAGCTACTAACTAGCTCTGAAACCATATCTACATTTCTGAGTCCTCACTGCTGGCGGATATTTCTAGCCCGTTCTAGATCCGCTAGAGGAGGCCTAAAGAGAGGGGTTCCAACGCACTGTTGGAACCATCACCGGTTGACGGACCCGTCCCGAAGGACTCATGGCACTCCCGCTTTGGGACACGGCGTGCGGCAGCTGTGAGGTAAATGGAAATAGGGCAGCACCCGACCGCGTGCTGGAGGCAGCGGTGATTGACGCACTTCCCTCATCGTTGCCATGTGCCCTTCCGTAGTTGCCAAATTTGGGTTCGGGATTCTCTTCCGCTACCGGGCGTGGTACCTAACCAGGTCACCAGGGTTACTGGCCTCAGGGAACATCCGAGAGTGGCCAGTTGTTACCTGACCACCTCGAAGTTCATACCCAGGGCGCATAACGCTAGGTGACCGGGGTTAGGGTTTGTTTGACGCTAGGTGACCGAGGTTATAGGGTGTCTAGCAGACTATCAGCTTATCTGGTGGAACGGCTTGGGGCAACCAGGGGGTTTGGACATTTGCAGGTGTTACTATTGCTGCCATGTTGCTCTAGATGGCCAGCCGAGTGCATTTCCTCTTCAACAAGGGTTTCCTTTTATACTGCCTTTCAGGGGAATCCAACGGTTGGGGGTTGCCATGACTTTATTGCTGCGGTTCGCCCATCTTTATGAGGTTGCCCGTTTCGGTCGCCCGTTCGGTTGGGAACCGATGAGGGCAATAAATGGGGTTTGATTGACAAATCCTCGGGCTTCCGCCCCTCTTTCGATGCTGCGTTGGTCCAATCTCGTATTAATGACAGCTTGCCTATTCCAAGCTCCGGTTGGGCCGCCGGTCCTTGGGCTTGTTATCTATTTCTAGCAGGCCAAATTTGCCTCACGGCGGACGGGTTTTTCCCAACCGTTGGATCTTAACCCACTTTGGGGGAAGCCGTTTATATTTCCTATTTAGTTTACTGGGCTTTGCTTTATCTTCCACACATCCGCGCAGCCAAGTGAACTAGGGGGCAACCTAAGGGCAATATCCGCTATATTTGTCAAATTTTTCGGAGGGCAGAATTTTGAAAATTTTTGAACACTCCGTAGGGTTAGGCTTTTTCATCCCCTGAATTAGGGTTTTCAGGAGCATCCGTTTGGGGTGCGCCCTTATTCTCGCCTTTGGTAATAGGACATTCAGTGCAGGTCTTGATTCTAAAGAGATGTTTTATTTGCAAAATAAGGGGCTTTGCGGCCGCGGCTATTACAAAGGCATAATTTAAATAAAGAAACATATCCGCCAACTATCTCTGATATCATCCCGATGCATAGGGCATATCCGCCAGTCCTTCAATCTGGAATTCCGCCGAGCGGATAGAGCATGAAGATTGTTTGGCAGAGTCAGTATTGGTTCCTTTCGGAGCAGAGTGGCGAATAGGGACTCGCTGCCTTGAATCTCTTGTTGCTCCAAGAGCCCAATAGACGAACACCATCTATTTCCGCCGAAGAATGGCCTATCTCAGATCCGGAAGATGATCACGGAGACAGAATTCCCTTCATAACGGAGATGACAACGGGTCTATTAAGGCATAACCACCCCCACACCGGCGTAGCCTCAACTCAGGTGGAGACAAATGGTCCCATGAGGCAGGGGGATGGTACCCGAAACTACATCCATATTAGACCCCCGGCAGATGCGAATAGAATGGCGCCCAGTCAGCAGCTACCAATCTATGATCACATCCGCCCAAGACATAACATGAGATGTTATGTTTCAGGATTTGTTTAACATGGGGTGTTATGTTTCTGAGGTGTTATGTTTCAGGGGTGTTCGAAGGAACATCTGAATTAGATCTGAGGGAAAGGATTGAGGAGGCCATAGCGGCTGGTAAGGGAACCTAGGGAAAGAAATAAGGAACAACATTATCAGGCAATTTGGGGTTCTCAGTTTCGGCCAAAGGGTGTTGCTTTTATAGCCTCGTTGGGAAGCAATCCAAGGGCTGAGCTGGAATTGCGCAGTTATTAGGCAGTTGGGTATAGAGACCGTTTGCGTTTGAATTTCAAATTTTAGAGAAATGGTTCTGCAGCTTTGCCAGCATTGATAAGACAGACGTGCAGAGGGTCTGATTTTTGAACCAGACTAAGTTGGGCTTAGTTAGTGGGCTTGGTTGTCAATAAACAAAACAAAATACATAGATATATATATCAAGCCGGTTCATTATGGGTTGGGCCTAAATTCATACAGGTGCAGGCCCAATCTCTTGATTTTGGCCTTGGTCTTGCTGATCCAACGGTCTAGTTCTGCATTGGCCTTCTTCGCCTGGTGCTCTTCCTCTTGTAGTTTGGTCGCCAAGAGCTTTTGTTGGTTCAATTGGTCCGCACGACTGGCTTGTTTCTGGCGGAGGAGGGAGATTTTATGCTCTATAGTCGCCTTCATGGCCTCAAGCTTGGCTATTTCGGCCGCCTCCGTATCGTTGCCGGCCTCAGCGACTAAGTCTTTATAGGCACGGGCAGCATTGGCAAAGGCCACGCCAGCTTGGCGGAGCTTGGCATGCTGGGGGGACCGGGCGGCTAGACGTTCCTGCAGACTCTTTAGTTCTGCTGGGAGGCGAAGAAGGGAGGTGTTGGCTTCAGATTGGAGTTCGGGAGGTAGCTGCTGGAACTGGCCCTTAAGAACTTCTAGGGCGGAGAAGAGTTCGTCCGCTACCCGGGCGTCAGCAGGATCTTTTCTCCCAAGTACTCCAGGAATCCCCAGGCCTCCTGCACTTCCACAGGTTCCTCTTCAGGGCTGTGTGGCGGGGGGAAGAAGTCTTCGGCCAAAGTGGAGGAAGGGGCAGGTTTGTCCTGAACTCCAGAGCCAGATCTGCCAGGGGTCGCAGAAGACTGGGCGGATGGAGAGGTGACGACCAAGCCCGTGAGTGCTTGATTCTGTGGCAGGGGGATTGGCACCATAGCTGACTCCACTGGACCAGGATCTGCCGCCAGTGGGGTGGCATTGATAGTGGCCACATTATCATCATCCACATGTTCATAAGAAAGGAGGGTTAGGAGCAGTTCTAACCAAGGAAGGTGACAATTCAGGCGGATGTATAACATACCTCAACAATCTCTGGCTGAGGGATTACTTCTGGCTGGTCCGGAGGAAGCCCTTGCTGCTCTCGCTGATCAGGTCCAGGCCGGTCATCCGCTGGGGTTGGAGTGTGTTCAACTTGGGGGGGCATTCCACCGGGTCTTCAGAGCGGAAAATTACCGGCAGCGGGCGAGCCGGGCCGTCGAGTATCTTGTGTGCTCTGCCGTCGTCGTCAGCGTTATAGCCCATTACATAGGGACCCAAAGAGGCTTGTTGCTCTTGGGGAAGACTAAGGCAGGTCCGGTCATCGGCCCCGGAGCAAGTGATGAGAGGGAGGAGTTGATTTTTGGTGTTGTTCGCTGTAGAGCAGCGGATAGCGAAATTCATTGTTGAGGCCATTGGATGCGAATTTGGGTTTCTTCTAAGATTGAGCTGAGGAAGAGAAGAGAATGGTCTGAAGGAGAAACCGAAGGGTCTCAGCTAGATTTATAAAGAATCCGAAAGGGGTTCTTGAGCTTTTGAAACGTTGGGTTTTGCGGCAATTGAGGGTTTAGATGAACAGTGTTACCGTTTCAATTTTGGAAAACTGTGATTGGTGAGAAAACGGCGCAACAGTCCAAATATTTAAGTGCTGCGGATGGGCCGACGTTTGGGGCTCAGTCTCCCTTCTATTTCATTGGACTTTCAATATCGGAGACTGGGGGGCAATGTTTGGGCCACAATTGGAATTTACTTCAATTGGGCTTTTACCCCGAGGCCCAGAGGGGTTTAGGTTAAACCGAATCTAATATGAGCACTTCCTTTTCCATTTGGAAAAGATTGCTTGGATTGAAAGTATTGATTTGCTACCCGATCAGATTGGGGTTATTTTGTAGTAATCCAATTACACAATACACGAGTTATCTTAACGGATAATAAGGTGTAAACGCTGATTGGGATAACTAGGGATTGTTATGGATAGCAATCTATTTCCAAAAGGTATCTTAAGCCAAATCAGTGATTGATTCTCTTGGGAGTCGATTTGGCTTATCTCGGCTTTAATTGAGTGATGATCCGGACAATATACGGTGTGGAATGAGTTCCCTAAGTAAAGGGAAAGACTGGTCTCAATTTATTTTTAATTGATTTAATTGGAGTCGGTTTAAGGAAGGACAATCCTAGTCAATCCCGGAATCCGCCAGTTTGGATCTTCAAGCACTAGGGTTTCGTGAACTATATAAATATAACTCTTTTGTAACTAGGAAAAGGGTTCTCAACCATCTACAAACAAACACAAGTTCTAGCACAACGCTAACTTGCAAAGCCTCTCCGGAGCAACTCACGCAATTTGCCTCCACCTGCGATCGATCATATCTCGCATTCGTGTCGAGCGGTTGCTGAGCGTCTCACGCAATTTACCTCCACCTGCGATCGATCACATCTCGCATTCGTGTCGAGCGGTTGCTAAGCCTATCGAGTCAGTCCGATAATCCGGTAGCAATCGAGTCGTTACCCCGGTAACAAACACCCGTGATCTTGGTTTAGCTTTGCTTTGCTTCTCCGGATCAAAGTAAGATCCTCAATCCGTAAGGGGTTGAGAAGAAAATCCTGTTAGTTAGTTCTATTCAGGTCTTGTTCGAGCCCTGTACGCCGGCTTAGTCAGCGCCCGCGTAACAGTTGCTTGGTCAAGAAGTCAGAGTCTATTGGGAGCAGACGAGAGGACTCGCCAGGGGTTGTCCGCAGTCGAGTTGCACCACTCCAAAGGTGCTGGCACGCCTAAGCACACAGAAGACACGCGAAGAGCACGTATCCTCCACCCCCAAGTGCTGACTGTTCGCCGGGTGACGAATCCGCCACGAACACTCTGCCGAAATTCCACCAGAAAATCCTATCAAAGAATTAAGCCGATTCCATCTCCACCATTCTTCCAAAAATCATTCCATTCACCATCACCAAATCCTCTTGCCGAATTTTTCATTGAAGGTTTCTTGAGTGTGATTTAATTTTTCTTTATGGCTTTTATTCTTTTGTATCAATACAATATTTTGTCTATGAAATTTGTATGGATTCGTGGTTGTAATTTCGGTTTCTTGAATTATTCTTTGGATTTCCGAATTTTTGTTATATGATTTGGTTTTCTTTTGGTTTAATTTTCGAACTATGCATGTAATAAATTGAATTTAGGTTTTATATGCAGTAGGTTTTTACATGTGTTCTTGGTTTAATTTGGTTTATTTTCTGAATTTGTATGCATAAAAATCATATGCATGAGGGAAGCCTCGGCCATGGCTATTCCTTGTGTGTTGGTTTCAGATGCCGATTAAATACAAGTTGAATCATATGCGAAGTTGGTTTTAATTTGTATTTATCTAAGGGCTAGAATAATTCTGAAAATTTACATGTCGATGTGAGATGAGTGACGACATACTTGCTAACATGTTTCCAATTCGACTTATTGTGCTTATGTACTCTTTGTGTTTAATTTCTACGCGAAGTGTTTTTAAACCAATTAGTACCATGTTTAGGATTACACGCGAAGTTAATTCTAAATACTTGTGAAGTTTTGAATGATTAGATAAACCGCGAAGGCTCTAATTAAATTGGAACTAAATTGAATATAGAATCGGTTTGAACTTGCTGCCCCTATTTCTTTATTTAATTTTGTTACATGTTTAGAGAGTTTTGTGTTATGTGCTCTTTGTGGAAGATGTTGATCAATTGCATATATTAATTTAGATTTTATTTTTCTTTATAATTTACGTAAAAATCAGTAGGTTATTTAGATAAAAACATCAAACCCCTTTTATTTGCAATACTTTGTGTGATTGAAAGCCCTAGATTTCCCCGGATAGAACGATCCCTACTTGTCCTAACTACAATTGACACAAATAGGGTATTATGTGTATGAAGTTGTTTTGCAGGTACAAATGTGCTTGAGAATAAGTTCTATCAATTTTTGGCGCCGTTGCCGGGGATCATACAATTGTATGATCTCTTGAAATTATTAATTTTTTTTTATGTGAACAGTGATCGTGAATAGTGACGGTGAACAGTGAAATCATAATAGTGTCGTGAACAGTACTTGTTGTAAAAATCTTTATTTATTTATTTATTTTTAATTTGTTTTTTTTTTTTTAAAAAAAAAAAAATCTTCTTTATACATACTACTTCTAACTTATTTCTAACCTATACTCTAACTTATTCTAACTCATTCTTTCTAATCTATACATGTTGACTCTTGTAGAGTTTAATTGTTAGTTGCAAATCATAAGGAAGATGTGAAGAATTACATTGTAAACAGTTGATTGAAGCTCTCATTGACTTGGGAAGGACGACAAGTGTTGCAAGAAACGAGTTCCACCACTCTCAACTTTTGTTCATGATTTACAATTAAATTCTACTTAGCTAATTGTTGTATATTTATACACTAATTTCTAACTTTAGCTAATTCACTAACTCACTACTAACTTATTCTTTGAACTCTCATCTCCACTCTTCTAATTTTCTTTATCTTGATGTGATGCAGTTGAAGAGTGAAGTAATCATACATCAATTTTTGATAACCATTGTAAGGAGGCACGAATTTAGAGGTGTACACTCCAAAAGGCGTCGCCCACAACTTGATTAAGAAGTGAAGAGTCTAGGCTGAGTAGACTATAAACATTAAGCGCTGCATGGGAGACAACCCATTTCAACCAAAATTATGAAGGAGCCATCAACGAGAGTTTGAATTTTCTAAATCCCTAAACTCTTTTTGGTTGAATTGTATAAATGTGGAATTTGTGAATTTTATCATATGCTTAGAAATTACAACATTATTTCTGGTTTACATTGAGGACAATGTAATTTTCTAAGTGTGGGGTAGGGAATATATGTTTCACATATTTGAATTCGTTTTAAATCTTTTGTTTGAGTCATAAAAAGAAAAGAAAAATACAAAATCGGAAAAATCCAGAAAAAAATAAAAAATTCGTTGCTTTTGTTTTTAGATTTTCATAGGTTTTTGATTTTGATCGAGTCTTAGGTGCCCCTTAATAAGTCTATGATGATTATATCTTTAAATGCATAGATGATGGTTTTGCATGATCATAAGATTAAATTGTGAGTTTCATGGATATTATGATTGGTATGAATTTGTGAGATTTTGATTGATATATGAGAAGTTTGTTTTTCTGAGTTGATTTTATTCTATAACATCCTATGTCAACTTTAGAGCCTATATGATTTCTTCATGAGTTATTATAAATGACTATATGCTATAGCTTTTTGATAGACTCTAGAATGTTAGAACTTGCTTTTGTTGAATTTTTAGACTATTATTCATAACTATGTCATGATTTCGAAAGTGATTGAAAAGATCTTGTTAGGATTACCACCAAAGCCAAACAAAACATGTGCCTAATTTGTGCCCGTCGTGGGACTCCTTAGTTTTAACCCCATTGAGCCTATATTTAGCCATTTTCTTTCATCACCATGATACACATTCCATATTTCCATATGCTTAGAATAGTTATACTTTTACCTTTGTTCTCAAGACTTGGTAAAGCTTATTATCATGGAATTGTAACTTGGAGTGATGTTGTGAAACAAGTGTGGGGTGAACTTAGAAATGTTGAATAAATTGATTAAATGCCGTGCCTAAAAGAAAAGAAAAGAAAAACAATTCGGACAAAAAATAAAAAGAGAAAAAGATTAGTCTGAAACAAAAGAAAGAGGAAGGCACGGTTTCGATGTGATTTTTGCTAAGTTGATTGTGAAATTGGAGTTTGTTTGAAAATTGAAGGTCTATTATTGTATACATGACCTTTGTTCGATTTCACTATGTTTGGGAAGAAAATAATGAAGAATGGGCCCAACAAATTGAAACTTGGCCCTTGGAGTGAAGTCATAAGGAGTATTGAGTTTTGCTAAGTCTTGGTGACATTTTTATCTAGGGGTGGGCGTTTTGGCCCGAGGGCCCGAAAGCCCGACCCGGAAAACCCGAAAAAACCTGAAACGGGCCGGGTTTTTATTTTCGAAAGCCCGAACCCGAAAAAGCCCGACCCGAATGTGATTAGGCCCGAACGGGCTCGGGCCCTGTTTTTTCTTGGACCGAAAGCCCGAACAGGCCCGATATATATATTCCAAGTTTCCAACCCTAGACCCGCATCACACCTCACCTCAGCCGCATCAGACATCAGACCTCACTTCCTCAATCCTTCGAGGCTTCGACTCCTTCGAGTCTTCGACAGTTCGATCAGCCATGGCCAAAGACGCCCAGGTGAGCGACGTCGCCAGCGACTTCATCCCCGTCGGCGCCTCGGTGAAGAAGAACTCCAGAAGCCCATCTCGGATCGCGACTGAGGCCACACGGTATCGCTTGATCTCGACTGAGGCGGCGATGGCCATGGCGATGATGGAGAAGAATAATCCGATGCCGATGTGCTGGAGGTGGGAGATTCTCATCTCGGATTTTGTGGCTTTGTGGAAGAAGGGGTGAGGATCATGATGAAGACGACGGGGAAGATTGGGAGGGAGGCCGGTGGGACCTTGAGGGAGCCGAGCTGGGTGTCCATGGTGGCGGCTTGTTGGACGGAGAAGGTGGAGAGCTGGGACGCCTGACTTGAATCAGTGACTTGTGATGTGTTTTTCGTTTTGGGTAGTAAAGTTGTGATGTGTTTTTCCTAGTTGCTTGTGATGTGCCCTCGCCGCGCCCGGCCTCGCCTCAGCCCAGCCTCTGCCTCGCCTCAGCCCAGCCTTGACCTCACCTCGGCCCCACCTCAGCCCCGCCTCTGCCTTCCTCTGCCTCGCCTCAGCTTTTGGGCCCGAAAAAAACCCGAAACCGGCCCGAACCGGGCCGAACGGGCTTTGGGTCGGTCCCTGAAGTTCAGAAAGCCCGAACCGGCCCGAGCCCGATATTTCGGGCTTTGGGTCGGGTTCACAAAAAAATCGGCCCGGCCCGGCCCGTGCCCAGCCCTATTTTTATCACCACTATCCTAAGGATTGTGTTGCACAAGTTTCCTTAGAATGTAGAAAGGACTTGCGTCAAGATGTACCAACCAGATGGAATTCTACATTCCTCATGATAGATAGTGCAATTTATTATCAACGTGGATTCCTTCATATGCAGTTAAGTGACTCCAACTACAAGCATGCACTTTCTCATGATGAGTGGAAAATAGTGGAGAAGATATATAAGTTTCTTAATTAAGGTGTTCTATGATGTTATTTGCTTGTTTTCGGGAAATCAGTATCCCACAGCCAATTTGTACTTCCCACAAGTCTTTGTGGTTGAAGATACTTTGAGAAAGGCCAAGGTTGATCCTGATATGTTTATGAGTCGTATGGCATCCCAAATGATTCCTAAATTTGAAAAGTATTGGTTTGAGTATAGCATGGTTCTTGCAATTGCTGTGATATTTGATCCCCGATACAAGTTGCAGTTTGTGGAGTTTTCATATCGACGACTATATGGCAACGAGACAACTGAACTGAAGCGGGTGCGGGGCAAGCTGTTTTCTCTTTTTGATGTGTACATGAAAACTCATTCTACGTCAATGAATTCTGCATCTACATCATCATCACGAACTCAAGATACTAGTCGTACTCTTTTTGCTGATGCAATGGTTTCTGAAGAATGCATGGATGTTATGAAGGTAAATATAATCTGTTTTTTTCTTTTTATTTCTTCTTTATATTCAGTTAACTGTCGAATTTGTTTAAAATAGTAAACCAGCTCTAAATATTCTGAAATTTTGTGCGCTAGACTATACTATCTATGTGTCTATTACATCTCTATAAATTTTCATTATTTTCTGGTTATTCTGTTGTACAGTAGCAACGTTTTTTTTTATTTTGGTACACTTAGTTATTCTGATATTATCTAATTGTAGGATTTTGATGATTTTGAGAGAGAAGAATTAGTTTTCTCTCCCCAAAAGACTCAGTTGCAATTGTACTTAGATGAACCAAGTTTGCCAAGGACTACAGATTTGAATGTCCTTTAGTTTTGGAAGGCAAACCAATTTCGGTATCAGGAGTTGTCTATCATGGCTCGTGTTGTACTATTCTGTCCAATTTCTACAGTTTCTTCTAAATCCGCATTTAGTGTTGGTGGTAGAGTTCTTGACCAATATCGTAGTGCACTTAAAGCTCAAACTGGTGAAGCTCTTATCTGCACACGTGATTGGATATTTGCAGAAGAAGGTATTTGTTTTACACATAATTTTAATAGTTTCTTTATATTTAGTATAAGAAATATATATTAATTTACTGTCTTTTGTTAGCTGTTGTTCATACTTTGCCACCTAAACTGGACGATTTGACTGAAGATATTACCAAGTTAAGCATTAGCGATGCTAATAGTGTATCCATTGAACCCTTACCGCTGCTCGTCCAAGCTAAGAGAAATAGAGCCAAAA
This sequence comes from Potentilla sterilis, assembly GCA_963682095.1. Classification (NCBI taxonomy): domain Eukaryota; kingdom Viridiplantae; phylum Streptophyta; class Magnoliopsida; order Rosales; family Rosaceae; genus Potentilla; species Potentilla sterilis. Next base: position 15,688,166 of record OY821764.1, read on the forward strand.
CACATCACAAAGTGACTAATTTTTCTTGGTAAGTGATTTTGATTACCTGGACATTTTTGTTCTCAATTTTTTATTTTTTTTTTATTGTGAGGAAGTAGATCTTCTATTAAGTATTATGATTAATCTATTGATCTTGCTTTGTTATAGGTGGTTATTACTTGTTCCTTTTATGCTAAATAAAGTGAAGCAGTGTTTGCAAGTTAGCATTTGATGCTTTACATTCAAACTTAAATTTCAAACTCAGTTTATGGATTATGTATTTTTTTTATACGATAGATGAATTTAATTTTAATTTTAAACTTATTAGAGTTTTTGATTTTATGAATGGATTTATATATGAATTACAGATAATTGTGGTCTTGTGTAGTTTGTTGTGAATTTAATCAAGTCATTAGTTAAATGAGTCACAATGTTAATGGGTCATTTGTCCAATACGGCACGACCTATTTATTAAATGGGTTAAACGGGTTGGAAACGGGTAATCCGTTAATAAATAAGTTGGGTTTGGGTTTGAATTTTCGAAACGATTATTAAATTAATGGGTTGGATTTGGGTTTGTTTTTTATGACACGCGAAAAACCTTGACTCGACACGAACCCGACACCACACGACACGACCCATTGATAGCCCTAATTACATGAATCACCAAATTAGAGGGAATTAGAGGGATCAACAAAATTCAATGATTTGCTAAATTAGAGGAAAAATCAACGATATTTACCAAATCACCAAAAATAGAGCAAGGAATCGTAAATTAATCAATCACCGGAATTCCCAGATCAACGAAAACAAGGAAAACAAAATGTACAAATCCTAAATTCAATAGAGAATTAATATATATCGCTCAAGGCTGTGGCAAATCCGACATCTCGGATGGGTTGGCCGGAGGTGGCATGAGGAGGGGGTAGGCAGGAAATAGATGCGAGTGGGGGTTGGTCGGAAGTGGCTGCAGGAGGGGGTTGGCCGAAGTGGCTGTGGGGATTGGTTCATCTCCATCTTTGTGTTCACTGGCAGGTTTCTTCTCTTCTCTGTCTTTTTCGTCACTTCTTTCTCTCTTCTTTCTCTTTTCTGGTGACTTTCTTCTTTCAGCTCCGGTGTTATGCTTTTATACTAAGTAGGTTTAGCTGTGATTGTAGTAAAAACATTATTTTCATCATATTTCCAAGTATCATGTAGCAATCTGAAGTAGAGTGTGTTTGACAACACATCAAGGATTGACTGAATAACTTCAAACAGTTTCGCTAAGCATGACTTTCATCCCATTTCGATAGTTGCTTGTCACTCTTAAAAAAATGGTTTATACTATTGTGAGTTAACATGGCATACTCCTACTGAGCTTAGGGTTCCTCTCTCATTAGGCTTCATGCGCATGCACTGCTGGGATTGGACAACTTTATTTATTATTTAATATTAGTCAAGTCAATTATGTTGTATTAGGATTTCTTGACTTTATACCGATATACTGATAGCATGATTAACATATGCCACAATCAGAAGAATTCTCCATTCCTACTTATAACTGCTGCTTGGGTTTTGCGCAGCTAACTTTGATCACTATAAGTATTTCAATAATATTTTAGGTTAAATTTTATTTATTTCCATTCTCATCTATGTTCCATTGTTAGGGTTACACACCTAACAGATACCGTTCAAAAAGTTGGCTATCAATAAGATGAAGGAAATTGTCAAATTACCGACAAAAAGGAGCGTGAGGAAATTTGAACATGTGAAACAATGAGAGAAAAAAATTGTTAAGAATCACTTTCTTGTCAAATTGCGGTCAATCGACTCCAAATCTGCCCGAGGAGTGAGAGCTCTGTAAATGTCATAGTGTCTATTAGAGTTGCCATCACTTGATAGAAGCTGTATGAGACATTTTTTCAATGACGCTGATTTTTATATTTATTTAAAAAGGTTGCTTAATATAATTTTTGTTCATATTTGTTCACAATTACATTGCATATATGCAATGGTTCTTGATTCAATTCAACTTTTATCAAGAAAAAAAAAATTGTGAGTTTGAATATGAATGTGTCTCTACTATATGTTAATTAAGCGACTCCAAATATGTATTGAAGATAAGTAAGAGTGTTTCAATTATCAACATTTAGATGTCATCTTCCCAATCTCTGGTAGTTCATAGAATGAATCATTATTGTTCTCTCATAAAATATCAATTCATTCTCAACAAGTTAGACGCATTCAGAAATCTTCATAGTATGTATTATCACTCACAGTGGTGTTATGTGTTTTCCGGACATGCCCATGGAGTAGGAGTAGCACTATACTCAATTCATTATTACACTCATTCATCAACATCTCGCATAATCAACAATGACGGAGCCTCATTGTTGCATGAGATGGCCATGGCCCCTACAAGTTTCCACATGAGTGTATATAACTGTCTCTAAATTTTTATTTTTTATAATAAATTGTCACAAAAGTTGTTGTTGGCCCTTTTAAATCAAGTAAACTATATTAGTAGGCCAGGGGAAATCATCATAAACAGTATCCGAACTTTTTCAAACTAGTAGTTTTAGTGTCTCAAATTTTAGAAACATCAAAACGGTACTCAACCTTTCTAGTTTAATCTAACTTTGGTATCTAGATCTGTTAATTCCTTGACAGAGTTTATTCTACAGCAAAATTGACCCTTAAATGACTAAAATACCCCTTTTTCTAATGAATTCATAATTTTTTTTTTTTTTAAACCCAACTACTCATTTGCTCACTGAAAACTTAATCATCTACCCATTCTAAGATCCAGCTTTCAACATACCAAATTCACCTAACGACATTCTGTCTAAACGGTTACTATTCTGACGGCATCACTGCTGTCTTAACCTGGACAGTTTCTTAAGTTCTAGCAAAACAAATAAATATGGTTTCTTAAGTTAAGTAAACAACTAAAATTCTATCTCAAATACCACTCCTAGGAGGTAGTCATCCACTTGGGGTTTGAGAAGTTTTAACAAAACAAGCAATCTCAAAGACCACTCTTAAGCGGTAGTCCGCCACCTGGGGTTTGAGAAAGTTTCAAAACAAACTAAAATTTAGACGGATATGGAGAGCACAAACTGAAGTTTATTTATTCAAACATACATACATATACATAACCCAGATCCTCACTCTTGGGTAAATAGCTAAAAGCTGTTTAGCTACTCATGCTTGAAATTAAAACACAAACTTACTTGAAAATAAAGGAAACCACACCGAATGACTCAGCTGGAAATACTTCCTCCTGATACTACTTGATGGGACTTTATTACATGCACAATTTGTACCTGCAAAATAATCTCATACATGTATTACCCTTCTTGTGTCGAGTGTAGTATTGACAAGTAGGGATCGTTCTATCGGGGGAAATCAAGGGCATTTAATCACACAAAGCATCACATATTAATATGGGGGGTTTTGGATTTATATCTAACAACTTCTGATTTTTTTACGAAAATTAAATCCTAATTAATTATATACTTATGATCTTCGTCTTTCACACAATACAATTCACACAAAACTCACATAACATGTAACAATTTCTCACAAAGTTATGACATAGCAAATCGGCACATTCAAGATCAGTTCTAGTTCCAATTTTAATTAGAGTCCTTGGTGGCTCATCTAATCGTTAAGACTTCACAAGTATTTAGAATTATCTTTGCGCTTAATCCTAAACATGGTACTAATCGGTTTAAGAACACTTGGCGTAGAAAATAAACACGACGAGCACATAAGCACAAAAGTCAAATTGGAAACAAGTAACAAGTATGGCGTCACCTCACCCCATTAACATGCATATTTTCTGAACTACTCTACCCTTGGAACAAATACAAATCAACCAACTTGGCATATGATTAACCTATACTCATTCGGCAACATGAAATTAACACATAAAGATTAACCTTGATCTAGGCAGCCCTTAAGTATTAAATTTGTTGTGCATACGAATTCAGAAAATAAACCAAAATAAAATCAAGAACACACGCGATTTGTACCTGCATCAAAACCCTGATTAAAAATTGAAACAAATCATGAAAAACAATTCGGCAAACAAAGATCCAAGTAGCTAATTCGGAAAACTAAAATAGAATTATTACAACTAATTCGACAAACACAAAACCTTATAATCTTCATAGACAAAGAATTATAAAAATACAGAAAATACAAAGCTATGAGAGATGAGTGAATCACACTTTGATGAATCTCCAAAGAAGCAATCGGCAAAGGGTGGATTCGGTGGTGATGATTGGTGGTGCTATTTCAAGAGATGGTGGTGGTTCGGCTATGGAATTTTTGTTTAGGTTTTGTGGTGCTAATTCGGCAGAGTTTCGGCAAAGTAAAAGTGAGAGACAAAGATCCATTTTTCTGACTATTACATGGTTATTTATAGAGAAAATAACCTAGAGAAGCCGGCCACAAACCAAAACCGAATTGGTTTAGGTTTTCCTTGATTTTCTGAATTCGGCAGAATGACCTCCGTGCATTGATTACATCATAACTCTCTCTAGAAAATAGCTATTGAGGGATTTCAACTGATTAGGAAACTAGACTCCCGTAGCTTTCTATCCATATAAGGCTCGAACTCTGATTCAAAGTGAGTTGTCCTGGAGAGTCCGTGGAATTTGGATGACATGCACAGGAATTTTCCCGAAATTAATCAGGATTCTTTTTCTTTCTATTGTTATCTGAATTCTTTTCTTCTAAACTCTTCTTGGCCTGATCTTGAACTTGAATCTTCTCATTAAGTTAGTATGGATATGTCTTTAGGTCCATTACAGCGTATCCATGCTTCAAAAGTCCAAAGGAAGTTTTCCTTGTGCAACCGGGAAACCACTCTGTTTCTGGGCAGATTGACCTTTCTCCAGTAAAGCATAACTCCTTCCTCAGTGCTCCGATTGATGTGATTCTAAGTCCTGGAGAAACTAGACTCATAGGGCTTTCTCCATATAAAAGGGCTTCCTCAAATTCTAAGTGAAACGTCCGAAATAAATTATGGAAGTTGGGACACAGTCCCAGGAAAATCATGTTAGTCCCTGGTGATCTTTGTTAAAACTGCCAAGTTGTAGCCATCTTTTGGGTGACTTCCCAAGCTCCAATTGACCTAAATTTTTGATAAAATAAACGTCAGCTTGCCAGTTATATTCATACCAAATTTCATCAAATTTGAAAAAGGATAGGTCAGTCAAACACAGGCCTCAAAATCATGAAAACAACATATTTTGCACTTTTTCTTCAGATTTCTATACTTAGTCGTTTTTCTGACAATTAAGCACATTTTCTCCAAAACTCTACCAAATTGACACTAAATTAAATTATGACTCTATCTTAGGTAAATAAGGGTTAAAAGAAGTATAAATGAAGGCATAAGCATATTAATATCGTCGCAGATTGTGCTCCAATCACTACTCACTCTTATTTTGCAACTATTCACAACTCTCAGAAGAACAACTTTCTTCAGACTCCTGATTATGTGTGCTCTACTTGCTCTCTTGCTCCTCGAATGCCTTCAAGTGAGAGCTTCCTTCCCTTTTATAGAAGCCGGACTCCAAACTAAAATTAAAACGCCTTAAGAAAAAGGATACCAGAGGAATCTTATTGCTGATAAGATTTTATCTTTTTCTCCTTTTGAATTTTGTCCTCTTCCGTCAGCGACCGCTTATTTCTTATCTTCTTAAAAGCTATCTATGTGTTGGCATCCACTTACCTAAAGTTACTTTGTCTTTAAGCTTCGGCCTCCACTCAACATTCCATCATGTTGTTAATGTTGAGTAATTCTTCATCACAAAAAGAGGCACCCGAATCTTCTTCCTTCTCAGATTCTATATCTGAGACATAATGTATTTTGTGCTTTTGCTCATTTTCCAGTTTTTCTATCCACGTGGTGGTGGCCAAAGTCCCATCTATCTCTCTTTTTTCTAAGGTTCTGAAAAAATTTGAGTTATCTGGAGTGGGATGGTTACAGCTAGCAACCATTACTTTTTCACCACTAGCAAGAAGAGTGGTAAACTGGTCTTTCCGAACCAACTTCTTTATGTTGGTTATTGTCATAGCCTTCATCCAAGGGATACTCTGGTTTGGCTTACCGTTGCTTAGTGCTGACATATTTCTGTATGTACGTCCCTGAATTAATCTGTCATATTACCGAAAATACGTGAATTTGGTATTATACTCATATTTTACTATCGTGATTATATCCAACAATCAAATTATTATATAGTAATTTTTGGCATTTAAATCACAATGTGTCTACTAGTGTGGTATAACTTGTTTACGATATATGTTATATGTAAGTGTATATCTTCTTAAACCAATTATATCGAGGAAATTAAATTTGCAAAAAGCGACCGTAGGATATGACCACTATATTGAAATACGGCTATGATAGAAAAATCACATACTTTCGGTAATATTTGGTTCTCAATCGACGCGCACAATTCCCTAATTATGCTCATATTTCCCTGTGAGGAGCCAAATCATTGGGCGATAAATGTCCTCAAATTTTTACATAGGTTCATAAACCCCGTTCTTATGAGAGTGTTAGCGCTAAGAAATTGAAAAAAATAAGTAACGAGGGAGTAGTTAAAATTGTTTTTATTTGATATTAGTATTATTGACTTTTTTGATTCGTTAGGTTAGAAAAATCAGACAACATAAATGCAATGAGGTTAGACAATGTATATTTACTTTTTCTCAGTATTGTGTAACAACAATGTTCAGACTAGACAATGTATATTTACTTTTTCTCAGTATTGTGTAACAACAATGTTCAGACAACGTACAAATAAAAAGTATTGTCCGAGAACTTTAGATAATGGTAAAAAAAAAATAACCATTATCTGAAATCTCAGGGTTTGCAATGTTAAAACTCTACTGAAAAGTGTATTGTCAAATTGACTCATACAATAGTAGAATAAAAACTAATGTCTAAACAAATTTGTCAGACAATACTAATTTTTTTCCCATTGTCTGATTATTTCAAATAATGATTTGTATCACTACGATCGTCTGATAACCATTATCTATTGAGGTTTTTGGCCTAGTGCAAGTTGCTAATTCGTTTGGGGATGTAATTGTACGTTGAGCCTGTAGAATGAAATGTTGAGGTTTTAAAGACATTCCCAAGTTGGTGATACCATCTTGGAGGGAACCAAATAAATGGGTTTGAGTAAGGAGAAGGCGACTAAACCTGTAGAATGAAATGTTGAGGTTTTAAAGACATTCCCAAGTTGGTGATACCATCTTGGAGGGAACCAAATAAATGGGTTTGAGTAAGGAGAAGACTCTTTAGTCGCCTGCACTAAACTATAGAAAAAGGTATTGAGTTAATTATTTAAGAATTTTGTGAGAGATTTAATGTTTGTAGGTAACAGAGCATCTGTAGATCTACAAAAGACCCGATCACTACCAGATCGGACAGAATAGCCGACGAAAAAAATTTCGTCTACTATTCAAAATTTTCGTCGGCTATTCCTTCTATCGACGAAAATTTCGTCGGCTATTATTCGTCAATAAAATATACCCGATGAAAATAACGAAATCATCGGCCACTCCAAAGTTATCACCGACGAAAATACATTTCGTCGACCAAACCTTGGCATAATGTCCGACGAAATTCGTCGGATATTTTCACATATGATCGACGATATCGTAAAATATAGCCGACGATCTCTTCTGTTTCGTCGGTTATTTATTCTGAAATATAGCCGACATGTAAATTTCGTAGGAATATATTAATATTTTAAGAGGCATTAATTAGTTATAGCCGACGAAACCGTCACTATTTAACATAGACCACCGACGAAATAATGTCATTTTCGTCGGTTATAATAGTTATAGCCGACGAAATTTGGTAAAAATCGTCGGCTATAGCAGTGATAGCCGACGAAATAATGTCAATATCGTCGGCTGTTCTTACATTTTGGGGAAAAAAAATTAAATTAATTTCTAAATTACCATTCCCAGCAACCTACAATTCACAATGTCAATCCAACAAGAAACATGTTTTTCATTAATTATTTAATTTGTCCCATCCTGGCCACCATCCTGCTGTCCATCATGCTCGTCATCCTGCTGAATGAACTCGGGAGCTCTCGGCATTCGAGGTTCATCGAACGGCTCAAACGGGGGTGGGGGTTCAAGGCCTTGTTGTTGTGCCGCGAACATAGCATACCACCAGTTTTGTTGGCCGGCGTAGTTCTGTCGCCGAATTCTCTCGCATTCAGCATGCCAATGCTCCATTTCCATCTGATACTGTTGTGTTCTACGTTGTTGCTCCTGTGATCTCTGGAACTGGGCCGCCAATCTTGCATTTTCTTCTGCCAATCTTTGCATTTCCCCCTTCATCTGTTGGGTGTCCCCGCCTCCCCTCTTTTGAGCTCTCTTAGTGGTCTTCAGGACCCCTATTCCAGAACTTCCCAAACCCCGGCAGTAGTAGTCGTTTAACCGTTTTGGGAAGGCTGTGTCGAATATCCTCGCTGCAGTTTGGACATTTGATCAGTCGACCTGGCTCAGGGCTTCTTGCAGATCTTCCTCTGAAATGTTCGGTTGTGTCTCCCGAACTACTGCCTGCAATACTTCTTCTTCGGCCCGGTTCACCCTCTCCTAATTGAACGGGAAAAAAAAATAATTAATATTCTAACAAATATATAATTAAGTAAAATTAATAATTAAAATTTTAAAATCGTAATCAACGACTTACAAGCTCTTCTGTCGCTAATGGATAAGCCTTCTTGAATGTCTCTACGTACGGGTTGCTTAAAGGATGATCTCTAAGCGCCTCTTCCTGATATTGTGAAAATGACCTAGACCCACCATGATGGGGGGTTGTGTTACGGCGGCAGTTCGTAGAGTTCTGCCGAGACCGTTCCTTCAAACAAATAATAAAATATTAGAAAAATGCATAAAAAAATATTAGTGTAATAATTATAAAATAATTAAACTAATAATTAAAATATTAACAAAATAAACATTTATAGTTAAGTTTAGTATTTACCTGCATAACTGGGTTGTTGAAGTCTACTGTCTTCAACCAACGCCACCCGTACTCCCTGAACATGAACTCTCTTGGAGTACCCATACGACCATATTTGTCGTATTAGGTAAAGTGGGTACGAAGCTCGTTCTTCCACTCTTTGAACCTACGGAAAAAATAAAAGTGCATTAGAAATATTATTAATATCATAAAATATTTCAAATTATAAGATGAGGAATTCCCAACGTACCTCGAGTTCTGCATCGCGTACGCCCAAGCCTGCTTGTGTTCGGCAATCTCGTAGTATGCCTGAAAGATAATATTTTATTAGTTTTAAAATTATAACAATACCGAAAATTATTAAATATTACGATAAAGAAATTAAGTTTTTTAAATTACTCACCGACGCCGCGTTGTTGACCTCCCTCTTGATCTCTTCCGGTTGCTCACACTCCTCCGCGGCTGGGATGAATCGATCCTCTGAGGCTGGCTGGTGGTCCTCTCAGGCTGGCTAGGGGTCCTCTCAGAGTCTCCGGATCCGCCTGAATTTCCCGAACCCCTAAATCTGGAACGACGGCCTCCGAATAGCTGTCTAAATGCATCGGCCATCTGGGAACAAATAAATTAATACATTAATTAATATTAAATTATATTACATTAAATAACAAATTCTAATTAATATAATAACAAATAATACTAACATATTTTAAAACATACTAACAAATTAATATTTATAATTTAACTAATTTTAAATAATACTAACCATTAACATAAATATAACCATTTATATACAAATATAACTATATTTCATCATTAACATATATATACATACAAATAACCATTTATATATTAACATAAATATAACCATTTATACAATTAGGCTACCAATTTATATATATAATTAATTTAACAATTTATATATAACAATTAAAATATACATTAACATATATATATATATATATATATATACAAATATGTGTATATATTAACAAATATATAACAATTTATATAATTAATCTACAAATTTATATATATAATTAATCTAACAATTTATATATATAACCAATATATATAACAATTTAAGACACACTTAAATATCTAAATTATATACATAAATTATACAATTAAAATAAATTGCAAAAAAAAAAAAAATTACCTAGCGGAGGAGGAGAAGGAGGAGGAGGAGGAGGACGCCGGCGCCGATTTGAGGAGGAGGACGTTGCAGATTGGAGAAGGAGGAGGACGTCGATGAAATTCGAAGGATTGGAGACGCAGATCGGCGGAGGAGAGCGGCGGAGATGTTTTCCTGGAGGAGGAGAGAAAAAGTAGGGCTGAAAGCGACTTTAAGCTTTTATAGCAGAGAGAATAGCCGACGATTTAAAAGATTTCGTCGGCTATACTTTGGAAGATCAACAGCCGTCGGATCTGAACCATCCAACGGCGGACAATAAAAAGGCGCGGATCGCAAGAGTTTAGCCGACGAAATATAATTTTCGTCGGCTAAACTATAGGTCAAACCACTAAGTCAAACCTCTAAACGCTTAAAAACGGAAATTAGTCTAGTTAAACGACGGTTTCTGGCCTCACCTTCAACAGATAATTGTTTCAAATCAATGAGACGCAACTAACATATAAAAATTTTACAAAATTGATTTAACGAACGTCAGGCTACCCATAGGAAAACGAAAGTAAAAAACAGTTAACCGCAACATTTGGCACACAGATTTTATCAGAACCTTGTCATTTTTCAACCGTAGACGTATTTCATTATTTTGGTCATATCTTATTTCACAACATTTTTGCATTTGAAGAGTCTACGTATAGTAACTATTTGAAACTATACATTCACTTAAACACTTAGTAAACAAGTTAAGGAACATTAGTGCATATGTTCTGATTTTGAATCTAAAAGTTTAGAAAATCTATTCCAACCGTCAGATATCACCGTTAAGATTAAATACATGTATGGAAAAAAATCCAACTTCAGCTGACAACGTTAAAGGCTCGATCGGAACGGTCAACCGGGTAAGTCAAACCTCTAAACGCTTAGAAATGGTAATTGGACTGTCTAAATGACGTTTTTTGGCCTGACCTTCAACAGATAATAGTTTCAAATCGATGAGATGCAACTAATTGTATAAAAATTTTCCTCAAAATATTTACCGAAGGTAACGCTACCATTAGGGAAACGAAGGAATAAAACCTTTGACCGCATCTTTCGACACTCATATTTTATCGGAATCTTGTCATTTTTCAATCGTAAACGTATTTGATCAGTTTGGTCATATCTTATTTCACGACTTTTTTCTGTTTGAAGGATGAAGCAATGGTTTATCGTTAGTGATAGAAAATGAAGCAACCAGAAGCATGTCCGAGAGAGAGATAAGGGACTTCCGGGCGAAGTGGGACATTGATTCCTCCATTAAGCTTCGAGGCCTGTATCCCGGGGAACTGGCTTGCAACCCGGAGCCGAGTTGGGTTGCCGTTTTTGATGATCAATTTCGGCACGAACTATCTCTGCCGCTGCCGAAGTTTATCCAGTTTATGCTGAGCAGTATGAATCTGTCCCCGGCTCAGCTGCCTAGCAACCAGTGGAGGCAGTTGCTTGGGCTCGGGTGCCTATTCAGCCTGAGCAATGTGGACTGGCCCACGGTGAATGAGTTTCGGGCGCTGTACAAGGTTCTCTACTCCAAAAAGGCCCAGGCCGGCGGTTATGTTAACTTTGCCGCGCGTGATTTCGATCCTGCCATCACTCACCTGCCGTCTTCGGTTTCGAATGTATGGAGGAGGTCGGTTGTGATGGCCGGGGGCAGGTGGCAGCGTAGTTCAAGGAACTTTCAGGTACCCAGGGCTTATCAGTTGATCGGAGATCAGTCGTACCAGTTGGTGGACTTAGAGAGGCAACGGCTAGCCCGAATTTTTGTGTGCTGGGATGTTCTGGGCCGGAGCTCCTACAATTTCATCCGGTGGAATGTGTTGGAGATATGCGAGATGGGGAGAAAACCTGGTAAGGTACCTTGCACTTGTTTTGCAGGGTCGCTTTTATTCTGACCGGTCGGTTTATCGTTTTGCAGCTAATGCCCCCCGGCTCGCTGTTCGGAAAGAGGAGACCGTCGAACCGGATGAGGAGCTTGTGGCCCCGAGGTTGATGGAGATGGGGGAGTTGGCTTCGAAAACCGTTGTAGATCCGGTCACCCTAGAGTGCACGGTGCATGACAGGCCTGTGCCGCTCATGTTTCCGGACTCCCACTACGGTAGGCGGCTGGGCGGTGAGGATAATGCCCCACTCATTATCCGGGAAGTAAGGTCGGTGGGCCTACCGGGTTCGGAACATGTAGCACAGCCGATGGGGGTACAGACCGCGCCGGAGAAAGAGGCAGCGGAGGTGCCTGGGCACCACAAAAGCGATCGTGGTGAAGCCCCAGCGAAGAGGGCGAGGACGTTTGATGCCGGGGCGTCAAGCTCGGCTGGTGGGGGGTCAGCATTAGTTCTGGTCGGGGAGACCGGCAGCCGAAGGAGTCGGGGGCTGGAAACCGATCGTAGTTCCGGTCGTGATGGTTTTGGTAGGTTCGTGGCATCTACCATTGAAACCTTGGGACTTGATCGGGAGGGCCCTGGAACTGGGCAGCCAGGCGAGAGCAGGACGAAGCCCGTGGAATTATCTCTTCGGGTAAGTGTGTTTTCTGGGCTTCCTTTCCCCTTTGTGGTACGAGCTAATGTTCCTTTTGTGTATCTGTGCCAGCTGGTTCATACTCTTTACGTCGCCGAGCCTAGAGGGGAGGTTGCGGTTTTGGAGAAGCAAGTGGAGGAGCTTACTGTGCGGCTATCCTTGGCGGAAACTAAGCTTGCGCGGGAGAGAGAGAAGGTTGGTCGGCTGACAATTTAGCTTGCGCAGGAGAAAGAGGAAACCGGTCGGTTGACCACTGAGCTGGCGCAGGAGCAGGAGGAAGCCGACCGTCAGGCGACCGCTCAGGAAGCGAAGAATGCTGAGCTGGAGGCGAAGGTTTTGGAACTGCAGACCCAAATGACAGCAGTCCTCAAAGGAGGGGAGAAGCTTGTGGAATCCCGGCTTGCTGAAGTGGCTGATAAAGCTGTCGACGACTTCCGGGAGTCGGTGGAGCTTGAAGAGATGCTGGATGACGCCCGTACGAAGGGCATAAATGATGCCTATCTGGAGTGGAGGGAGAAAGGGTGGCTTGATGCTGAGCAGATGGCGGCTGATGTAGCCCTGGTGGAGATGGCGGAGCAAGAGCAGTCTCTCAAAGGTGGCGGGTCCGGGATTGGGGGCTCCGGCGGTGCTGGCTAATAGTTTTTTTTTGTATATACCCTGCGACCAGCTGTAGTTTATTTTAAATGCAGTAACTATGTATTGCAGTGTTGGTGCCAAATACACTATTGTCCCTTTACGACCGATTTCATTTAGGGTAGAACCGCAGGTGCTGGATATTCCACGGGCGAGTGGAATAGATGCCTTCAGCGTCTGTGATGTGGAATGTTGCCGGGCCCGCAGCTGCGGTGATTTGGTAGGGCCCTTCCCACGTTGGCTCCAAGCCCAGCGGTTTTTTCTGAGCTTTCTTCATGACCCAGTCCCCCACTTGTAATTTCCTTTCCCGGACCCTTCTATCATAGTACCGAGCGACCCGTTGTTTATAGGTTTGGTTTCGTATATGCGCCTGGTCGCGCCGCTCTTCTATGAGATCCAGGTTGAGCCGTATGCCCTCGGCGTTTGTTTCGGCGTCGTAATTTTCGACCCTGCCGCTGGGCATATTGGTCTCTACAGGGAGTACCGCTTCGCTCCCGAATGCCATGCAGAACGGGGTTTCTCCTGTTGCTTCGGCTGCTGTCGTCCGGATGGCCCATAGAACCGCGGGGAGTTCTTCGGCCCAACATCCCTTCTTGGTATCCAGCTTTTTCTTGAGGATGATTTTGATAATTTTGTTCACCGCTTCCACCTGGCCGTTGGTCTGCGGGTGTGCCACTGAGGCAAACAACATCCGGGTCCCCATGGAGGCCGTGTATTGGATAAGATCAGCATTGTTGAACTGTGTCCCGTTATCCGTGACTATAGTCTGCGGTACCCCGAACCTGCAGTAGATGTTCTTCCACAGGAATTTTCTTACCCGCTCCTCGGTGATCTTTACCAGGGGTTCCGCCTCTACCCACTTAGTCTGATAGTCCACGGCCACAATGGCGTATTTGTACTGTCCCACAGCTATTGGGAAAGGGCCGATGATGTCTAGTCCCCATTGTGCGAACGGCCATGGCGCTAACAGGATTGATAACGCGATTGCCGGGGTATGGGGTGTAGAGGCGTACATGTGGCACTTGTGGCAGCCACCTGATATTCTTCTTGATGCTGCTGCCATGTCTGGCCAAAAATACCCCGCCCGGAGCGACTTGTGAGACAAGGACCGGGAGCCAGAGTGATTACCGCATACTCTCTCGTGGATTTCTCGCATGATAGCCTCTCCTGCCTCCTTAGTGACACACTTCAGCTGGGGGAAACTGTGCCCTCTTCGGTACAACTTGCCGTTGAGAAGGCTGTACCTGGCGCACCGGAGGTGTAGCCTCCTAGCCTCCACTGCATCCTAGGGGCCGGTTTTGTCAGCCAAGTATTTAACTATTGGATCCATCCAGCTCGGTGGTGCTTCGTCTACCGCAAATATCTCGGAGATGGTCTTGCTTATACTCGGTTTCTGGAGGGTTTCAATTTTAGCTCTTCGGTACTCCGGAGGGTAGTTTCCGGTTGCCAACCTTGCGAGGGCGTCTGCATGTCTATTTGCCTCTCGGCGTATATGCTGGATCGTGGCACCCTGAAATGGCTCGATCAGGGCCTTGGCCAGAGCTTGGTAGGAGGCTAGCTGGGGTTCCTTGACTTCGAACAGCCCGTTCATCTGGTTCACCACTAGGCTCGAGTCGCTGTATATGTCCAGGGATGGGATTCCCATTTCCTTGGCTAGTTGTAAACCGGCTATGAGGGCCTCATATTCAGTGGCGTTATTGGAAGTGTTGAAGAGGAACCGTAGGGCATACTCGTACGATTGGCCATCGGGCGAGGTTAGCATGACGCCGGCTCCGTTCCGCTTACTCGTTACGGAGCCGTCTACGTAGAGCTTCCAACCGTTGGGAAGGCCTAGTTCGATCTTTACAGCCTGAACTGCCTCCTTGCCCTCGTACCGGCCGGGGTGTGCTTCTGCCATCATTGGGGTGAGCTCACATATGAAATCCGCAGCTGCCTGTCCCTTGATGGTCGTTCGTGGAGCATAAGTGATGTCGAACTCTCCCAACTCAATTGCCCACTGTACGAGCCTGCCGCTGGTGTCCGGTTTTTGCAGGATCTGCTGCAAAGGGTGATTGGTATATAGGGTGATGGAGTGAGCCTGGAAATAGTGCCTGAGCTTCCTGGCACTAACGATCAGGGCCAGAGCCAACCTCTCAATGTCGGGGTATCGGCCCTCGGCTCCGGTAAGTCCCTTCCCTGCATAATATACCGGGAGGTCGAGCGTGCCCTCCTTCCTGACGAGCGCCGCGGAGACGGCCGCTTCGGATGCAGCTATGTAGAGGTATAGCATCTCGCCCGGCACTGGTTTGGATAGGAGAGGTACTGCAGACAGATACGTCTTGATGGACAGGAATGCCGCTTCATGCTCCGCCGCCCAGCGGATTTTCTTGAACTGTTGTGCTTTGAGCAGTTTAAAGAATGGGGCGCACTTATCGGTCAGGCGGGAGATGAATCTGGCCAGGGCGGCCAGCCGGCCGATCAGCATTTGGACCTGGTTTCTTTCCCCTGGTGTTTCCATGTCTAGGATTGCCTGGGCCTTCAGTGGGTTAGCTTCTATCCCTCGCTGGCTGATGATGTGGCCTAGGAACAAGCCCTCTGAAATCCCAAAAATGCACTTCTTCGGGTTCAAGCGCATTCCAAACTTGAGCATCTTACCGATGACTACCGCCAAATCTCGGACGTGGGCCCCTGTAGTCAAGCTCTTGACTAGCATGTCATCTACGTATACTTCCACCGTTTTACCCATTTCTTGCTCCAGCATGCGATTCACCATCCGCTGGTAGGTGGCTCCGGCATTCTTTAGACCGTACGGCATCCTCCTATAACAGTAGGTACCTCGGTCAGTTGTGAATGATGTGTGCTCTTCGTCGTCCGGGTTCATCCTTATCTGATTATACCCGGCGTAGGCGTCCATGAAGCTGAGCAGCTTAAAGCCGGACGTGGAATCTATAAGCTGATCTATCCGGGGGAGCGGGAAGCTGTCTTTTGGGCACGCCCGGTTTAGATTGGTGAAATCCACGCACATGCGCCACCGGTCGGTTCCCTTCTTTGGTACCATAACCACATTAGCAAGCCACCGGGGGTACTGGACTTCCCGGATGAAACCTATGCCCCTTAGCTTCTGTACTTCTTCTCTGATTGCTTCATATTTCGCCGGACTGAAGGACCTCCTTTTTTGCCTTACCGGGGGAACGTTGGGCAACGAATTTAGCTTGTGGACGACTATCTCCGGGGATATGCCTGGCATGTCCTCGTAGGACCATACGAAGACGGAACTATTGTCTCGGAGGAAGGTGATGAGCTCTTTCCTGATAGCCGGGGCAAGCCTCGTCCCTACCACCACTTTTCGCTCCAGGTGGTCCTCCGAAATGGAGACTGTTTCGGTTTCTTCCACGGCCGAGGGTCGCTTTAGCTTCTCGTCGTCAGAATCGGTGTCATCACGGGGGTCAAGCCTCAAATCCGGCACCGGCGCTTGTTGAGTGGCGGTGAAGACCTCGGTCCTCTTTCTCCTGTGGGTCAGGGCCTCCGCATAATACCTGCGAGCGATCCTCTGGTCCCCGCGTATGGTAATGACACCGGCCGGTGAAGGCATCTTCAGCATCAGCATACGGCCGGCTATAAATGTTTTCAGCTTCCATAACCCTGGCTGACTGATTATGCCATTGTACGATGACAGGCAATCCACGACGATGAACTCCAGGTACTCCTTCTTCGTCCTGTCTCCTTCTCCGAAGATTAGCGGTAGGTAATCCGATCCCAAAGGCTGGACCACCTCACCGGAGAAGCTTATCAGCGGCTCGTTATCCTGGGATAACTTATTCTTTCCTCCCTGCAGCCCTTTGTATGCGTCTCGGAACATCACGTTGACAGAAGCTCCGGTATCGATCAGCATACGGCTAGTTATCCAGTGGTCTATTTGGACCGTAATGAGGAAGGGGTCGTTGTGCGGTTGAATCAGATCCTCCGGCTCTTCTTCCTCGTAAAAAGTAACCGAGTTCCATCCTGTTTTAGCGGCCTGGCCACTTCCTCCTCCAAAGGCATATACCTCCTTTCCCCGGATCGCTCTTAAGCACCGCTTCTTTGAACTCTGGGTGAGTCGATCTATATGGTCCCCACCATGTATCATGTTTATGCTCCCGTGCACCTCTATCTCCCCGGGGACTCGGGTGCTTATGGCCCCTACTTGCCGAGCTGCCTGTCGTTCCCTTTGCGGGTCATCCGGACGGACTCAGCCGTCCACCACCGTCCTCTGGGGTCCTTGGCTGCTACACCGAAGGGCTGGATCTTCTGGCTTTTTTGCCGGCATAATGGCTAGAGCCCGCGGAGGTCGCCCCTGTGGCGCAGCTGCCAGGGGCTGTGCCGGTTGCACAAGTGGGGGTCTTCTGGCTGTCCGTGAACTGTTGTCACTGCTCCGTCGGGGTCGCCAATCCTCCCGTACTTCGGCTTTCTTGCTAGTCGCAGGTGTATGGTTGCGATCTTGCCGCCCGGTCTTGATTTCACGGGGAGACGGCGGTAGCGGGTCATCCGGACTCCGCTTGGGCATCTTGTCCCCATACGTCTCGTGCTCCGCCTGGGCGTGCCTGACGGCCACGGCCATCAACTCATCGTACCCTAATGGCTCCTTTACTCGTAAGTTGTACGAGAGTTCCCCAGGTTTTAACCCCTGCTTGAATGCCATCCCCACTATCCTTTTATCCAAGTTTCTGACCCCGGCCGTGGCGATATGCCACCGGTTAACGAAAGCGCGTAGCGGTTCGTGGTCAGCCTGCATGCAATCGAAAAGGATCGTTGACGTTTGGGCTGTCTTGGCTCTAAGGGCGAACCGGCAGACAAACTTATCAGCCAGCTGTTCGAAAGTTTCTACTGAGTTCACTGGCAGCTCGTAAAACCAACTCAACGCCTCCCCCGAGAGCGTCTCTTGGAATATGTTGCAGTACGTGGCATCTGAATAGCCCCTTGTGCCCGTCTGCGACTTAAAGCTGTCCAGGTGCTGGTACGGGGAGCTCGTTCCTGAGTACGTCAGTTTCAGGGGCCTTTGGCTACCAGATCTTCCCGACTCCCTAATCCGGCGCGGAAAAGGTCCAGTGCGCTCTCTGAATCGTACGCTATCCCGCGGCTGCCCCGCTTTTCTCTCGCTGACCTCTAGGCGGTCCTTCATGTCCGACACTGAGGCGGAGAGCGCCTCGAGTGTCCTTGCGGTGGGGCTGTCCTGCTCGCTCGACGCCAGGCTTGTGCGGTACGGGGGTTCAACCGGGCCGGAGCTTTTTAAAGCTTCCGGAAAGAGAGGTATGGGCACATGCGCGGTCATTCTCCTTCCCGTAGGCTGCCCCACCTCTAGGTGCGGGAATTCGTTGGCATTGCTCGCGGGCCGCGATGCCGCTCGAGAAGTGCCCTGCTGGCCCCCTTTCTCCAAGGCCGCCACTAAGACGACGTTCACTGCTTCCAATTCTCGGCACCGGGCATCCGCTCTTAGCCGGTCCCGATCGCCCTCCTCTCGCAACCGCGCGACTTCTGCCTTCATCTTTTTTATTTCCTCCCCCGCATCATACCGGTCGGGGTTCTCTGAGTCTCGGCAATCGTGGGTTCTGTCTTGGTCGGGAGAAAGGGCGAACCTCGCACCGACCTCAGCCGTTATGTTTTGGGCCCGGTCGGGGATCTGAATTCGCTCTTTCAACCTTTCCGCGTCCGTTTTTATCTTCCTTCCTTCCATGGCCTCCGGATTGCGGATCTGACTGCCTTTCAAAGGATCGATCGGGTTCTATTCTCTGGCAGAGCAACGATTACTTTTCTCGCGGATCAAAAAACGTTCCCACAGATGGCGCCAATTGTTTCTGCACAAACCCTGGGGCCTGGTAGAGACAGGTAAATCTTCGTACTATCTCCTGCAAACCTGCTTACTAAGGGGAATACCGGGCGGGCCGGTCTTCTCCTCTCCGATGCCTAAGTTAGTATAGTTGGAATAGATATAACTTAAGCACGTATATAAGCGGTAGGAAGGATCAGTTACCTATTAATGAGGGTAGTTGGGGCCCTTATATAGGTGGCCAGGAGTGAGGTGTGGCCTTACCCTTCGATGTGGGACTGGTTCCTTTCTGTTTGCACACCAAAGGGCAGCTTTGGTGACCTCTTTGGTAGGCAGGCGCCCTCGGTCTCCGGACCCCTAGTGGCAGGATAGACTGCTGGACCCCGAGGCCGGGTGCTGGTGATCCGGTCCCGGGCCTTGGCTCGGCCCCTGGTACACTAGCGGCGGGTCTGTGGGCCTGCTGTAGCCCCTCTGTGGCTACTGTCAACAACCTCCATCACACTTTCAAGAACTGTCTTCTCAGAACTTGAAGACACAGGGGTTTGTTGCAATGCAATCAGTTTGTTGTACTTGTCAAAGGCAGCAGTGTTGACAACTTGTGGGAAGGGTTGCACCGGGTCATGCATATATTGTTCCCCACGTACACCGCTTTCAAAAGGAAACACGTCGTTGACGAATGCCATTATTGGATCGTTGGATGTACTACTACTGCTCGCCTAAAAAAACTGCCCATGATCATGCGATCCATCTAATGATGGCTCCCCGTGATATATCCAACGTGTGTACTTCGGCCAAAACTCATTACTCTTTAGGTGCTCTCATACTGTCCTAATCGGAAATCGACACATATCACTGCGACACCTGCATTTATTGCACGGACAATAATGGTATTCATTCCCGTTTGCATTTTCCTCGACGAACTGCAAAAAATTCACAACTCCTGTAGTGTATCGTCGGTCATCCTTTGGAAGCGAAATGCAACTCTTATCCGGATCCATATATAGCCTGAAAATAATATATATATATATATATATATATATATATATAACTTTAATTAATAAGAAATTAATTAACACATACATATATATATATATATATATATATATATAAATTCTTAATAATTAATTACATTACAATATATATTATTATCAACATCAACTCATATATATATATATATATATATATACCATTAACAACCATTATTTAAGTTACACTATATATCAACCATTATTTAAGTTAATTACACTATCAACAACCATTAATTAACACATATATATATATATATATATATATATATATTTCAGAGCCATTCTAATGCGGACGTCCGCATTTTACGATTCCGTACGGATTCCGGCTTTTCGGCCGGAATCCGGTCACCAAATCCGATCTCCACCGTTCAGATTATAGGTATGTGTGTGTAGATCAACCCTGTAAAATTTCATCCAATTCGGTGATTGTTTGATACCTCAAAATCGCGATTTACACGAACGGACAGAAATCAGTAAACTGGAACCGTTCGGATTCCGGTTGGTAAATCGCGATTTTGAGGTATCAAACGATAACCGAATTGGATGAAATTTTACAGGGTTGATCTACACACACATACCTATAATCTGAACGGTGGAGATCGGATTTGGTGACCGGATTCCGGCCGAAAAGCCGGAATCCGTACGGAATCGTAAAATGCGGACGTCCGCATTAGAATGGCGCTGTATATATTTTAACACTAATTAAAATAACATCAAATTAAAACACATAATTAAACTCTAACTTAAAATCAACTCAACTACAACTCAAAATCAACATATATACATACATTCTAACACTAAAACAACAACAAAACAAAAAATCACTTACTAAATCAAAATCACTAAAACTCAAAATCAACTCAACTAAAACTCAAAATCAACATATATACACATATACGTACCTATATATAGCTCCACAATGTAAGAGAGGACGGATTTCAACAATACCCACAGATTTTTCACTCTTTCTCCCGTTTTTTTTCGTTTTTTTTTTAAATGAGCAGCTGCTGTCTAGATCTGAAAATATATAGACTTATAGCCGACGAAAATGTCAATTTTGTCGGCCAAAATTTCAAAAGTTTTCGTCG
Source organism: Potentilla sterilis (assembly GCA_963682095.1). Classification (NCBI taxonomy): domain Eukaryota; kingdom Viridiplantae; phylum Streptophyta; class Magnoliopsida; order Rosales; family Rosaceae; genus Potentilla; species Potentilla sterilis. The sequence goes on from OY821764.1 coordinate 15,709,338, forward strand.
GCTAATGTTTCAGAGAAAGACCGACGAAAATTCAAATCGTCGACTGAAATATGAATATAGCCGACGATTTTTGTTTATACCAATGAAAAAACAGTATCGTCGGCTATGGTTAAACTATGGCCGACGATTTTATTTTTCCACCGACGAAAAATAAAATCGTCGGCTATTCGTTGGAAGTACCGACGAAAATTTTAATTCGTCGGCCGTTTTTTTTAATTTCGTCGGGAAAAGCCTTTTTTCTGGTAGTGGATTAATGAGTTTATGGCACGCTTACTAACTTGTAATGGAATTAAGAATGGTGGAATTGATTCGAGGATGAGAGAATTCCAACGGTTACTAACACATCAATGAATTTGAATGAGTGTGGGTCCCACCTCCATTTCAGGGATTGATTCCTGACAAACTCCTAACTTGATACCTAAGAGGGGAAGTGGGTATTAGAATCAAGCTCATGTATTAATTTTTGTCACTATCCTCATGTAATTTCAGTATCTGTAAATTATTGCAATTAATATAGATATTTTAATAGTGGTATTTTAGTAATCAAATTAACTTAATTATGATTTCAAATGGTAAATAAACAATAGGGCATTGATATAGGGCCTCAATGAGGCCGAAGATTTATGGCCTCAATTCTAGGTGGCATGCCATGTCACCTAGACACATCACCGATTGAAAAAATCATGTCATGTCATCCTTAAATAAAAAGACAATCATATCTTTCTCAATTCTATTTAAAACTCAAGCAGAATCAATTTTTTAAAATTAATTTCTTACCTGTTCAATAATCTTATCCTCTAAATGGAAATGTGTATGTAGCATGCACATTCATTAGTAATAATGTAGTTAGCAATCATACCATTTTTTTTTCAACAAGATTATTATTTAGTTACCTTACATGACTAACTAAAATTTATTTATGGGTTAGAAATACTATATATACCATATTCTTCATTAAAATTTGAAAAAAAAAATATAGAAAATCTCTATTAAAATTCTTTTGGACGAATTACATATATTTCTTTTATCGAATAAATGATGAAATCTTTGATCGGGACTACTTATATATATATATATATATATATCATAGATGTTCATATGAACTCACATTTTTTTTAATTTTTAGTCAATGTAAACCCAGATAGAAAATATACAAACAAATTAAGAATGGAGGACATATTGTTTGAGTGACAATACAAACTATAACCGATACATTTCACAATGACATTTTGGTACGAGTTTAGCTTAGACAACCTGAGTGGCACCACTTGATGCAAAATTACCCTGTGAAGGATCATCCGAGTAATGCTGATCATGCTTACTAACATCAAACAACTCTCCATCACCCCACAAAGCATAGGCCTCTTCCCCATGCACTGCGTCATCCCCAATCAACAACTGCTCCTCCGGCATCCGTAGAGGAATCACAAACCGAATCGCTACACAAATGATCGAGGTCACAACAATGTTCCATCCAATGATGAACAAGCCGGCTGCGATTTGTTTGAACACTTGGATGCCACCGTAGACCACCCCGCGAGAGTTTGTGGCCGGCAAGAAGTATGCACATAGTTGGGGTTCGGCAAAGATGCCGGTCAATATACCACCCAGCAATCCGGCCACTGCGTGGGTGTGGACAGCACCGAGAGTGTCGTCAACTGCAGTGAAGAGTTTCCACCTTTTGTCTAGAATCATCATGGTGAACCACGGCACGCTGCCTGACAATACTCCCATCACTATTGCTGCCCATCCTTGTACAAGACCTAATTCATTCACAAAATTACACAATACAAGTACATATTATCAGTCCATACAATTACATATGAAAAAAAGTAGATAGTATAAAATGGATTGTGCTAGCTTCTTGTGTTAATTACTTTATTTAAGCTTGCATGCAGTACGTTTCAAATACACTTTAATTAATTAATATTGAAAATTTTCATTTAGTTTAGTTTTCAAAGTGCATCCTCATCATCTCACATAGACCAACAAGACAATGATAGTTAAGAGTTTTTCTAATGGAAGCGGATATGAATTATATATCAAGAGAAAGAACATGCAAGAGATAGAACTTTTAGAAGCATAGACAAATGAATCTATTTATTTCTTTTTATTTTTCTTCTACATAATAGTAACATTTGACCCATCTATCCTGTATCTATCTGAACGTATAGACATGCAGGAATGGAAAGCATTATTCTGACAATTGAAAATGATTAAACGATTTGCTTAGCTTGTTTTGTGTACATATTTGGTTTGTTTTCACCCTTTTGCAATAAGTCAACTTCATGTAGCTTTCAGTGACTCAATGCTAGGGTTCAAGATTCTCAAGGAGATAAAAATTCCAACCCTGGGTGGAATCAGTAGTTGTTGTTCCACATAACGTGCATGATTATAAATAAATCTAGGATTCCAATGGCTAAATAATGTACGTTAACGTCATCCCTAAGTTCCCAGAGGAGGATAAATTAAAAGCTAAGGGAAATTAGTTACCTGCAGCAGGAGTAATGCAGACGAGGCCGGTAATCATTCCTTGGACTGCTCCGATGACAGAGGGCTTGTTGAAGAAGATGACATCGAGCCCCGTCCACACCAACAGACTCGTGGCGGCGCAGATGTTAGTGTTGACGACAGCCATGGAGGAGGTAATGTTGGCCGAGTACGGATCTCCGCCGTTGAAACCGGCCCATCCCATCCACAGCAACCCTGCTCCGGCCAATGTCAGCAGTACGTTGTTTGGTGGAAATCTCTCCCTGTCCTTCTTCACCCTCGGTCCTACCTGAAAACTCGATCAACCCTCAGTATATATTAATTCATATTACATTATATTCAAAATTTGAATTCGTTTTATATATTTGCTTAGTTTCGAGTTGAAATTGATACTAAAATATATGAGTCATTTTCTGCTGATGCAAAAATAATTAGACTTGTAGCCATGAGAGTGACCTCAACGAATCAAAGACCACGATTTTGTCCAACATAATGATATTTTAAGTTTGTCAAATTTATTAAGTTTGATGAATAGGGCATATAGCTGTTGGGATCGAAAATCATCTGGGGGATCTTTGCTTCCTTAGCAGTTAGCATATGTACGAACAAACTAAAATCCAGGAGAAGACTGGAAATTAAACAATTGAAAGAAGAATTATCCTAAACTTATTTTCTTAACTTAACAGTTTGGCACGTACGTATATATGCATGTTCTACATTACTAAAATTAATCATTGAGATAATTCAGATTGGATTCAGAAAAAATACTAGAGAACGAATCAATTTCGTTTGGTTCAGTGCATGAATGGATTCATTTCTTCTGAAAAAGATGTACGTATACATCTAATTATAAATTACTGAGATAAAAAGATCGGAAAAAAAAAATATGGCTAGCTAAAGTTCAATACGTTGAAAGAGATCGAGAGATGACCTAGCTAATTGGCATTATGTGTTTTAGACTTTACAATGAAAGACACTAGCTTTCTAACCTCCTTCACCTCAAAAAAAAAAATTAAAAATAAAATAAAATGAAAGACACTAGCTTGAGATTGACAAACAGATAAAGACTATATATGTCTCTACATAACAGGATGATATACATGTCTGTATGTGTCCTAGTCCAATGGAACTATATATATGAGTCTTGTTATTGACCTAAACAGAATCTTATCATATCGATTGGATGCCAAATTACTGAATCATATAATATCTTGACAAAGAAGCAAAAAGAAACTAGCCATGAACGTTAACGTACCCAGTAAGCAGCGACGAAACCAGCAGTTCCTGAAGAAAGATGGATAACGTAGCCGCCGGCGTAGTCCATGACTCCCCAATGAAACAAGAACCCTCCGCCCCACATGCTAAACGCACCAACGGTGTACGAGAACGTCAGCCACAGAGGCACGAACATCATCCACGCCTTGAAGTTCATTCTCCCCAGAACCGACCCTGCCAACAGTATCAGTGTAATGGCAGCAAAAACACAGTGGAACCACACCAGTGACGCCATCGGATAAAACGGCGTGATCATGGCAGTCTCGAGCTCGCCGTTGGCGTGGTAATGTGTGGAGGCGGGGAGAGCCGCCTGCTTGAGCAGAAACTTCTGCCCTAAGGCAGGCCCGGCCTTCCCCCAAAACGGCAGCAGCTCCTCCCCAAACGACATCTTGTAGCCCCACGACACCCAGCAGAGAACGACGGCGGCGAAGGCGTAGAGGGCCATGAAGGCCGAGTTGACTGCCCACTTCTTCTTCACTATGCTCCCATAAAGGATGACTAACCCCGGCACGCTCTGGAGACCCACCAGCGTGGCGGAGATCAACTGCCATGCATTGTCACCTTTGTTCAGCCAGTCCGGCACCGCTCCACCGGTCGCCTCGTAGGCTGACATCTTCGTATATTCTCAAGTTTCCGATCTGTTTCCTTTCCCTCACTGATCGATATGTACGTGAAAAGAAACGTACAAGGAAATTTAAGCAGAGATGATAGGCGTTATATAATGAGAATGGTAGGTGGAGGACTGGAGATGGGATTAGTATTTGGAGGATTAAATTGATCACCTGTCAATTGGAATAGAAATAAGATATGAAGGGCGGCTTTTGTCGTATCAATTAATGGGTGTGATTGACTAAATGGAATATGAGAGGGACAAATGGAGTGTGAGTTTGACATTCCATATATTCCTGATTCTAGGCCGTGAATCTTTCCTCGCATGTAGACATGCACATGTAGTTGTATTTTTTGTAGAAGAAGAAAGATCTGATGGAGCTAGCTAGGTTGAGGGATTCATATAAGTTGACAGCTGATTCATTATTAATTTTCGCATTCCAGAATTATTATGTGATAGTGAAAGAGATAACCTGGGAGGTCTGACCTCCATGTCCTGCGGGAACCAAGCTTGCCTGGCCCTGCACGTTCTTGCATTGTGCATATATATTACGTATAGATCAAGCATTGTACGTTTCATATTAATTAATAATGTTTAAGAAACTTTGCATTATCTAGCTAGTATCTGATGACATATATGAAACTTACAGCTTGGTGTAATTGAGTTTTTTTTTTCTTCTTCGTTGTACATCGGTACGTACCGCGTACTTCCTAGCTACTACGTTTATTCAAAATTTCACGGCATTACAAAATATTATATAACAAAGATTTTCAAATGATGGGATATACGTACACACACACACACAGATTTACACCGTACGTACACGTTTGAGTGATCGAACATCTTCTCTTCTCGATCTCATGCATGTTGATATCTCTAGAAAAGTGACCGCGCCGTTAAATTGTGGGCTAGCTTGTTGCATCATGCAGGTAATGAAAGGGATATTAAGAAAAATAAAACAAAAGGCGTGCATGTTGAACTTGACTATTTTTTTTTTTTTCAGATACAGCTTTGACTAATATTACATTAATATCTAATTAAAAGAACAAGTCAGCCAAAACTGAAAAATTTAACGAAAATAATAGTTTATTATAATACTTTGAAGTATAAGGGAAAATGGTCCAAACAGTATCTCATTTTCACCCATTCTAACTTTTGGTATCTCAAATTTGAGAAACTTCAAAACGCATGTCTCACGTTCTTAAAATTAGATCTAATATTAATATCTGGTGTTGTCGTTATCTTGGTAAAAAAAAAACGAGCATCTTAGGTCGGGGTTAATGTTAAGTTCAACACGATCTTGTCAAACAAATCGTCCATTTCAGATTTTATTATAATTAATATTAGTAATTATTATTTTAAAGACCAAATGAAAAAAAAAAAAAAAAAAGAGAGAATTTCTCGAGCTCTCTCCTTTATTTCTGACAAATTGATGGAGGCGAATTCCCCATCATCTTCTTCACCTCCATTACCCTAATACTAAGGTCTCTTCCTACTCTTAGTTCCAATTTACCCAACCACTCTTTCACAAACCCATAAACCCTTGTTCACTACTCCACTCCACCTGATTTTCTATTGCATCAATTCATGGGGTTACGAGAAACGATGGCGGGTAGAGAGAAATAATTTGTGAGTTGTAATTTGGGGATTGCATGTTTAAATTGGAAATAAAGATGATCACGAAGGGATGAGAATACTTCTGGGTTTGATAGAAAATTTGAGAGAATTTATCATAGAAGGGATGAGAATAATGTTTTTGGATTTGGGACAGCTTTTTTTCTTCTTCTGAATGGAGTTGGAGATGATGGATTGGAATACAACAGAGTTGTGTTAGGACCTAAGTTGCATGGAATCGGGTGCGGGTACGTAGAAGCGAAGCGTTTGGAAACGCGGAAGCGTTTTTTTCGAGAAAAAATTGGAAGCGGGTACGTTTTGGAAGCGTTGGCATAAAATAATATATATATATATTTAATTTTTTACTTTAATAAATAAAAAATATATATTTAACATTTTTTTTCTTTTTTTTCTTTCTCTCTTTTTCTTTTCTTTCTTCCTCCCCGACTCGGTCCCGAGCCTCTGCACCGACCTCCGTCGCCGATCTCCTTTCTCCGCCGTCCGGCCGAATTGGACCGCCGCACCGGTCACGTTCGGACCGTCTCGGCCTCCTCTTCAAGTTTGTGGTGGTGGCGCGGTGTGATTCGCCGTCGTTTAGGCGTACAAAGGCGGGGAGGGTTCAACTGCCTCGAACCGGAGCTCGCTCCTCCGGCCACCGTTTGACCCGATTTCGGTCGGGAATGGAAGGCCTCAGCCTGCACGTCAATTCTATGGAAGGAATTGAACCGATTCAGCCCAGGTAAGGAGAATTTCTGAATTGAAATTCTAGGGTTTTTTGTGCAAAACTTCCGCCGCGCTTCCAAATCAGAAACTCGCTCTTCCACAGCGCTTCCAAAACCTCCTTTTCTCGGAAGCGCGCTTCCGACGCGATTCCGCTTCGCTTCCGATTCCGAAGCGCGAAAAGCAAGCAAGGTGGCGCTTCCGTGCTACGCAGGTTAGGACGTACTACCTCAAATATAAACTAATACGTTTACTTAATCAACCTTATCTAAAATTAACCATAATCAAACTATATCCCACATTGGGTCTGAGAAAGGAGGGTTGAACAGACTTAACTCGTTCTTAATTTTTATTTTTTTTGCCTTTTATTATTCTAAGAAAAAAGAATAAAGGGCAAGGTGGTCATTTTGTAATAAACTTATGCATTATGCTAGCCTCGCTAACGGAACTAATTGTTCTAGCTACTAATATTGGGTCGGGGTTAAAACGTGAAACACCGTTTTAAAGTTTTCCAAATTTGAGATACCAAAAGTTAGAACGGCTAAAAGGTGAGACACTGTTTAGACCATTTTCTCTATAATTAATCATTAGGGATAAAATAGTAATTGAATAAATGAAAAAAATTGAAATAAAATAATAACAAAATGGTGGTTATATGAAAAGTAGGGCTGGGCCGCGCTGAAAATTTGTTAAACACGGCCCAAAGCCCGAAATATTCAATTTGGGCCGGTTCGGGTTTTTTTTACTCTTAAGACCGACCCAAACCCGATCTCTTATCGGTTCGGGCCGGGTTTTGGGTTTTTTCGAGCCCAAAATCTAATTCCACCTAGATAGCAAATCATAAAAATAAAGGAGTAAGAGAGGGGATTCAAACTCCGTACCTTCATGCTCCAAACCACTAGAGCACATAGGCCTCATCATGGGCCGGGCCGGGCTAGGCCCTACCCTAAAATTTAGGGCTTAGGGTAGGGCCGGGTAGGGCTTGACCAAAGTCAACAAAATTTAGGGTCGGGCCGGGGTTCTAATATGTAAGCCCTTACCCGCCCTAACGCCCCTTTCTGTTAGGGCTAAAAGGACGGGTCGGGCCGGCCCTCCGAATAGGGCTAAGTAGGGCCGAAATGGGCCGAACGTGGCCTTTTTTTGTTTAATAAAAATTTAGCTATTATTTTTAGTTTCTTCTTAAAATTAGCTAAAGAGTTATACCGTGTAATATAAAACTCTTTTATTTTTATATAATCATATTTTACATAGATATATGTATTAGATATAACTTAAGGCATTGATAAATATAAGTTTAATAGTTTAAATTCATTTATCATCTATCAAATCACTCAAAAACCATTGTTATTTTTCACAACAAATATAAATAAAAGACAGAAACCTTATAAAAAATGATAAGTTGTATTGTATTTAAAATAAAATAAACATATTTTAAAAAATAGTTTATTATTAGGGCCTAAAAAGGCCAAGTAGGGCGGGTTTTTAGGGCCGGGTAGGGCTTGGCCCTAAAGGGCCTAATAGGGCCAGGCCGTAGAGTAGGGCCGGATTTCATTTGTTTGACCCTTACCCTGCCCTACTTAAAAGAGGCTAGGGCAGGGTAAGGGTCGGGCTTATAGGGTAGGGCGGATTTTAGGGCGGGATAGGGCCGGAGGGCCAAATGATGAGGCCTAAGAGCACATACCTACTTACATTTTTATACTTACAATTATTATAATTATCCAATAGTACCACATACAGTATAATCAATGCAAATCCTTCGTTTCTTTGTTCAGATTTCTTTTTCCTAGTCAAGATTCAAGAAATTAACTCAAGCCCATCGTTTTCTTCCCTCTTCATCGTCTTTCTTCTATTTGTTCTTCTTATAATTCGTATACTTCTAATTCTTCTATCAAGTGAATTGTTGAAACCCTAGAAATCCCACAATTATCACCCAAGAAACCATCGTCGACAGAGTTGGGCGGGGGGAGTATGGTGATCAGGCGGTGATTTGGATCTAACTCTTCGGCCATCAAGAAGAACATTTCCTTTGAATTCTGTTGATTATTAGATGGGGAGGGACTTCTATAGTTTTGTTGCCATTGAGATTTGGGATAAAAAAGAGATTGGTTTCAAGACAGTGAGAGAGAACCATAAAGAGAGAGGGAGTCAGTTCTCAAAGTAGGGTAATGTCTTTAGAGTTTTTTTTTTCAATGTGTTATTCAATCAGTATAAGCTGACAAGTGGCAGAATGGTCTCAATTCGGGCCGGTTTCGGACCTGATCGAAATGAAGCCCGAACTCAAACTAAATAACACAGATTCGGGTTGCTCGACCCGATTCGGACTTTTTTGGTCTTCTTGGGCCAGGCTTTTGGCCTAATGAAAAGTCTTTCAGCTACCCCTGACTTCTCTCCACACACGGGCTGTGTCCTTCTTAATTACTCAAATCGATAGAAGCTCTAGTAGCGTTACTTAAATTTAGTAATTTTATGAACAATTGACAAATTTATCAATTGAAGAGAGAGAAAATAACTAAAAGTTAATTAAATTTGTCTATCGATTTAGCAATACTACTAGAAGAAGGTGCTACAATAAATTAAGTATGTGCCAAATTTCGTTAAAAGTTTAACTTTATTGTCGTTGATAGATTAGAGTTAGCTATATAAGATGAAAGAATACTTTGCATTATTTACCATATCGTAGGTGAGTGGACACAAAGAAATTGATTTCATTGATTAGGGTTTTGTATGGTTGTTTTTCATGCATATGTATAATTATTGATTTCCGTTGAAGTTTAGTTGAAGGGATGAAGTACTTGAACAAAAAGAGGAGGTACATACTTAGTAAGATGAGATGAGATCGATCGATAGAAGTGTTCAATATCTAAATAAGATCATTTGCTAATTGATATAAAAAAGAGGAGGAAGTTAGATGAGATAAGATCGAAATGTATTATATTGAACTCCAAATTCATTTGTGATGCGGAAGCGTATCATAGTAGAAACAAGATTTCGTCAAACGTCAAAAACCTAATGGGATATACTAGAATCCACTACCAAAATAGGGATTACACGGGTAAACCCGTAAGATAATTCTACAGTCCACCAGAAAATAAGAAGAGAACTTCTCTAATATTTGGGTTTAATTCATAACAAAGATTCTACCGATTACAAGCTAGGAGGTGCCTTATATATAGGGTACAAAACATAAATCTAGAACAAGTAGAAAACTTAAAGAACTAGGAAACCTAATAATGGAATAAAAAATCAGAAATATATTAAATCCTAATCAGATGATTACAACGATATATTTTGGCCTAAATCCGACAGTAGGTCTCGTTGTTCCCTTTCTGGAAAGGTATTATGCGTCCCGAACAGACAATCTGGCCAAAATCTGCTCCAACCCAATTCTGCATGATCTTTTCCTCGAAAATCCCAATAAATCCAAAACAATAGTTTATGATTAATTTCTTCATTAAGAAGCCTATTTGAATACCATTTTCCGATATTCAAATCATTCTTCTTAAGATGACGACGCTTCTTTCTTTTCGAGATTCTTTGTGTAAATTGACTATAATCTCGTTAATAGGAGCATATAATGCGATGTTCTTAACATGTTTATACCTTCATTTATGCTTTGTCTAACCTTTATTGTTGTAGAATAGAGTCATTTAATAGAGTCTTGAGTCCTTGGTTGAGTAATAATAAAAATGTGCCAAAACATAGGAAAAATGCAAGAATTCGTCTAGGAGTCTTTAAATGTTTCATTGATTCTGTAAAACTTCTACCTTGCTTTTCACGAATTTTTCTTCTCTTATTCTTAGTAGATACATTGATGATTCAGAAATGGAAGGAGTTAGGACAATCGAACCGAAGGAAGCCGACAGGAATGACAAAGAAATTCCAGAACTCAATCCAGTAAGTTTCTGGGCACATCACCCAACTTCCACGGACTCTCCAGGACAGCTCACTTCTAACCAGAATGCCAGCCATATATACACAGAAAGCTATGGGATTCTAGTTTCCATATCATTTGGAATCACTTCAATAGCTATTTTATAGAGAGTTATGTCATACTCATCACAGTAAGGTCAAGTCTGCCGAGAAGGAAGAAAAGTTCCTAGACTGAAGGAGATGAATTCTGGCAATAAGGAGTTCCTAGTGCAACAAAGGAGAGGCTGCCAAACACAAATCAAGAATAGGAAAGTCGGTAAAGCAAAAGAGGAAAGTTCAAAATAGGAAAAAAGAAGATGCTGAAACCTAGGAGGAAAAGGAAAACCTAGTCCGACTAGGAGATGTTGCTGGCTGCAACTAGGGAAACTTTATGAGTTCATTGAGGAGAAGACTTGCCAAATCCTTGCAGGAGAAGAGAACACATAAATCAGCAATGTATCCTCCAGCAAATCAGCAAAGAAATCCTAGAAGAACAAGAAGAGGAAATCAAAACCAAAACCGGAAAGGAGAAGGAAACATTGCTGGTTTTGCACAAGGTTTTCTGCCAATTTCATGCAGCCCCTTTTCCTATATATAGAGGCCGGCAGTCCCTCATGTTGAATGAGCTTCACTTTGGCTTTATCTGCTTCAATGCCTTTTGCCGAAATAATATGGCCAAGCATGATTCCTTGGTTCACTATGAAGTGACACTTCTCCCAATTTAGTACAAGGTTGGTCTCTACACAACGCTCCAATATCTTCTCCAAGTTCTTCAAGCAAGTGTCAAAGTTGCTTCCATAGACACTAAAGTATTCCATGAAGACTTCGATTATATCTTCAATAAAATACGAGAATATGGCATACATACATCGTTGGAAAGTACCGGGTGCATTGCATAGGCTGAATGGCATCCTTCTATGGTGCCGAATGGACATGTGAATGTAGTCTTCTCTTGATCCTCCGGGTGTATGGCGATTTGGTTGTAGCCACTATAACCATCAAGGAAGCAATAGAACTCATGGCCGGCAAGCCTCTCCAACATTTGATCCATGAATGGTAAAGGCATGTGACCATTCCTCGTTGTTGCATTGAGCTTCCTATAAGCGATACACATGCGGTGGCCGGTCACTAGTCTTTGTGGTACAAGCTCATTCTTTTTATTCTTCACAACCGTTACACCACTCTTCTTAGGGACTACTTGTACTAGCGAGACCCAACGACTATCCGAAATTGGATATATCACTCCACAATCGAGTAACTTGATCACCTCGTCTTTGACTACCTTCATCAGTGGAAGGTGCAATCGGCGTTGCCCCTCTCTAGTTGGCTTAGCTCCTTCTTCAAACAATATCCGGTGAACACACGTTGTAGGGTTTATTCCCTTTATATCCGCCAAGGTCCAACCACTACCAGATCGGAGAGAATAGCCGACGAAAAAAATTTCGTCGACTATGCCAAATTTTCGTCGGCTATTCCTTCTGCCGACGAAATTTTCGTCGGCTATAATTCGTCGGAAAAACGCCGTCGGTAATACCAATGGCCGACGAAAATAACGAAATCGTCGGCTATATTCGAGTATGGCCGACGACTTTACCAATGAAAATTAATTTCGTCGACCAAATCTGGGCAAAATATCCGACGAAATTCGTCAGATATTTTCGAGTATGGCCGACGATATCGTAAACTATAGCCGACGAAATTCGTCGGCTATTTGTTCTGAAATATAGCCGACGATTCCATCTATTTCGTCGGTTATTTTGTCAGAATATATTAATATTTTAATAGGCATTAATTAGTTATAGCTAAAGAAATAATGTCATTTTCGTCGGCTATAATGATTATAGCCGACGAAATTTGGTAAAAATCGTCAGCTATAGAACTTATAGCCGACGAAATAATGCCAATATCGTCGGCTATTCTTACATTTGGGGGAAAAAAAATTAAATTAATTTCTAAATTACCATTCCAAGCAACCTGCAAATCACAAAGACAATCCATGCATTTGCACCAACAAGAAACACGTCTAAATGATTTATTATTTAATTTGTTCCAATATATATAAAATATAACCGTAATCATCACCTAAAGCACTAAAGTCTACCACGTCATCCCCAGCATCCTGCTCTCCATCATGCTCGTCATCCTGCTGAACGAACTCGGGAGGTTGAGGCATTGGAGGTTCAACTAACGGCTGAAATGGGGGCGGGGGTTCAAGGGCTTGTTGTTGTGCCGCGAACATATCACACCACCAGTTTTGTTGGGCGGCGTAGTTGTGTTGCCAAACTCTGTCGCATTCAGCATGCCAACTGGCCATATCCAAATGATATTGCTGTGTTCTGCGGCGTAGCTCCTGTGATCTCTGGGCCTCGGCCGCCAATCTTGCGGCCAATCTCTGCACTTCCCCCCTCATCTGTTGGCTGTCCCCGCCTCCCTTCTTTTGACCTCCCTTAGTGGTCTTCAGGAGCCCTATTCCAGAACTTCCCAAACCCCGGCAGTAGTATTGGTTTGACCGGTCTGGGAAGGCTGCGTCGAACATCCTCACTGCCGTTTGGACATTCGATCGGTCGACCTAGCGCAGGGCTTCTTCTAGATCTGCCTCTGAAATGTTCAGTTGTGTCTCCCGAACTACTTGCTGGAACACCTCTTCTTCGGCCCGGTTCACCCTCTCCTAATTGAACGGGAAAAAAAAAATAATTAATATTCTAACAAATATATAATTAAGTAAAATTAATAATTAAAATTTTAAAATCGTAATCAACAACTTACGAGCTGTTCTGTCGCTTGTGGATAAACGATCTTGAACATCTCCACGTACGGGTTGCTATCAGGATGATCTCTAAGCGTCTCCTCCTGATATTGTGCAAACGGCCTAGAACCACCATGATGGGAGGTTGTGTTACGGCGGCGGTTCGCAGAGTTTACCCGAGACCGTTCCTTCAAACAAATAATAAAATATTAGAAAAATGCATAAAAAAATATTAGTGTAATAATTATAAAATAATTAAACTAATAATTAAAATTTTAACAAAATAAACATTTATAGTTAAGTTTAGTATTTACCTGCATAAGTGGGTTGTTGAATTCTACTGTCTTCAACCAACGCCACTCGTACTCCCTGAACATGAACTCTCTGGGAGTACCCATACGACCACGGTTGTCGTATTCGTTAAAGTGGGAACGGAGCTCGTTCTTCCACTCTTTGAACCTACGGAAAAAACAAAAGTGCATTAGAAATATTATTAATATCATAAAATATTTCAAATTATAAGATAAGGAATTCCCAACGTACCTCAAGTTCTGCATCTGATCCGCCCAATTCTGCTTATGTTCTGCAATCTCGAAGTATGTCTGAAAGATAATATTTTATTAGTTTTACAATTATAACAATACCGAAAATTATTAAATATTACGTAAAATAAATTAAATTTTTTAAATTACTCACCGACGCGGCGTTGTTCACTTCCCTCTTGATCTCTTCGGGCACATCAGCCCACCGTGTCCACAACATAGGGACTCTGTCCCTAATCAGTGCCCCCACGCAACCCGTGTAGTCGCGGCGTTTTTTCCCCTGAACCTCCTGATTAGGAGGTTCGTTGATCTGGATCCTCCCCCGGAACGCAACAGTTCTCCTGAGCATGTCAAAACATATGACACCTCTCGTATTCCTCGTTGAACTGCTATCGGCTGTCCCTATCACATAAACGACGATTGGTTAATAAAATTAAATATTAGTGCGTTAATTTTAATAAAACATTTAATTAATAAAATCAAATGTTACTTGAACTCGATGACCCGTCTGTCGACTTTCCTTTTCTCCTCGCCGAAATCAGGAGGTCAGGGTTCTCAAATGGCTGCTGCTGGTATGCCTCCGCAGCACTCACGTACTAAGGCATAGCAGGCCATATGGGCACACCTCGAAAGTCGACCTCGGGTATCGCAGGAATGTTGTACGGGAGGTAGAGCTGATTTGGGAGAGTAGGCCCCTCAGTCGAGTCAGCAGCAGACGTCGTCGAACTCGTCATCGGCACCCGATGAACCTCAGGCATACGGCCCTGAGGAACGTCTGCAGCTATCTCGTCCTGAAATAGCTGCCTACTGAACCTCGGAGCATCTGGCCCGACAGGGGGACGTGAATTGTTTGACGGTCGCCCCGCCTGGAGAAGGGTCTGGTGCCGAGAACTCACACTCCTCCGCGGTTGGGATGAATCCACAGGCCTCCGCGGCTGGGATGAATCCACACTCCTCCGCGGCTGGGTGGTGGTCCTCTCAGGCTGGCTAAGGGTCCTGTCGGACTCTGCGGAACCGGCGGAACTTTCAGAACCCCTAGATCTGGAACGACGGCCTCCGAAGAACTGTCTGAATGCATCGGCCATCTGCAGCTTGAGGCATTAATACATTAATTAATATTAAATTATATTACATTAAATAAAAAATTCTAATTAATTTAATAACCAATAATACTAACATATTTCAATACATACTAACATATTTCAATACATACTAACAAATTAATATTTAAATTTTAACTAATTTTAAATAATACTAACCATTAACCTAAATATAACTATTTATATACAAATATAACTATATTTCATTATTAACATATATATAAATACAAATAACCATTTATATATTAACAAAAATATATAACAATTTATATAATTAAAATTAAATATATAAAAAATATATAACAATTTATTATATAACAATTTATGTAATTAAAATTAAATATATAACAATTTCTATAACTAAATTATAACAAATATATAACAATTAAATTTATTAACAAATATATATCAAATATATAACAATTTGTTAAAATTAAATTTATTAACAAATATATAACAATATTTATAATTAAAATTAAATATATAACAATTTATAAAATTAAACTAAATTGAAAAAAAAAAAAATTTAACCGGATCGGAGGAGGAGGCCGGAGGAAGAGGGGAAGGAGGTCGGACGAGGAGGGGAAGGCGGAGGGGAAGGAGGAGGAGGAGGAGACCGGCGCGGCTTGGAGGAGGATTTGAGGAAGCTAGAGTTTGGATCAGAGGAGGAGGAGGAGGAGGAGCCGCCGATTTGAGGAGGAGGAGGAGGAGGAGCAGCAGCGCGGCGGAATCTTGTGGGAGAGCGTAATCGCGTTCGGCAGCAGCAGCAGGAGGAGGAGGAGGAAGAGAGGAAAAAGTCGGCTAGGGTTCGACAGTTTCTGATTTATACCCGAAAGAATAGCCGACGATTAAAAATGATTTCGTCGGCTATTCTTCAAAATAGTCGACAAAATCTTTAAAATCGTCGGCTATTCTTTAAATGTCGTCGGCTATGCTTTAAACATCGTCGGCTATACTTTAGGCGCTCAGCAGCCGTCTGATCTCCGCCATCCAACGGCGGACAATAAAAAGGCGCGGATCGTAAGAGTTTAGCCGATGAATTCAAATATTTCGTCGGCTATACTTTGGACAATCAGCAGCCGTTGGATCTGAGCCATCCAACGGCGAACAATAAGCGGATCGCAAGAGTTTAGCCGACGACATAGAATTTTCGTCGGCTAAACTTTTGGTCAAACAACGAAGTCAAACCTCTAAACGCTTTAAAACGGAAATTAGTCTAGTTAGATGATGGTTTCTGGCCTGACCTTCAACAGATAATAGTTTCAAATGGATGAGACGCAACTAATCGTTTAAAAATTTTACTCAAAATATTTACCGAACGTCAGGCTACCCATAGGAAAAAGGAAGTAAAAAACAGTTAACCGCAACATTCGGCACAAAGATTTTGTCGGAATCTTGTCATTTTTCAACCGTAGACGTATTTCATTATTTCGGTCATATCTTATTTGACGACATATTTACATTTGAAGAGTGTACGTATAATAACTATTTGAAACTATACATTCACTTAAACACTTAGTAAACAAGTTAAGGAACATTAGTGCATATGTTCCGATTTTGAATGTAAAAGTTTGGAAAATCTATTCCAACCGTCAGATATCACCGTTAAGATTAAATACATGTATGAAAAAAAATCCAACTACATCTGACAACGTTAAAGGCTCGATCGGGACGGTCAACCGGGTGAGTCAACCCTTTAAACGTTTAGAAATGGTAATTGGCATGTCTAAATGACGTTTTTTGGCCTGACCTTCAACAGATAATAGTTTCAAATCGATGAGACGGAACTAATCGTATAAAAATTTTCCTCAAAATATTTACCGAACGTCAGGCTACCCATAGGAAAACGGAAGTAAAACACAGTTAACCGCAACATTCGGCACACAGAATTTATCGGAATCTTGTCATTTTTCAACCGTAGACGTATTTCATTATTTCGGTCATATCTTAGTTGACGACATATTTGCATTTGAAGGATGAAGCAATGGTTTGTCGATAGTGATAGAAAATGGAAGGTGGTCTTTTTTTGTTTTTTTTTTTTAAATCATAGCTGACGAAATCAAACATAGTACTCGTCGGCTATTCTTTTGTCGTTTTCTGTCTAAAATAAAATATGTATTTTTCAATATAGTTTTGGCCGACGAAATCACGCATTTTTCGTCGGCTATTATGAGTATACCCGACGAAATAATGTATTTTTCGTCGGCTATTCTTTGAAAAAAAATAAAAAAATCTGTGGCGTTACACCTCTCGTACCCATATGTCCTGTTCATATATAACCAAAATTGAACATAAAAAAACAGAAACCCAGCAGTCAACATATTTCAAATTTTTTTTTAAGGGATTTGGAACCCAGCCTAGCTGGGAGGCTCATCCCCACGCCCGTTCATTAGAAATGAGTGGATTACAAATGAAAGGATTACACCATCTAAATTACTTAATCCGTCGGATTGTAATCGGAATCATCGGATGAGTCTTCTTCGGTTTCTGAATTGCTCGATCGGGTTAATCTATATCTTTCTTCACCACTAAAGTCCTCGTTAGTTTCTTCATTTGGATCAACATCAACAAGCAGTGGCTCTTCACGTCGAATTCGCACCGGCGTGTCTAGGCGAATAAAAGAGGAGTCAGGAATACCGTTTGAGTTGGGCTCTTGATACGCGGTGCCCCCTTCCTCGTTCTCTTCAGCCACTCCAAGTGTAGACGCCCGGTAAATGTTGCGATGGTGGATAGTGTTGACTACTTTCCACGGGTCACCCTTGGCGAGATCATCAAGATAAAACACTTGTTTCACCCATGTGGCTAAAACGAACGGGTCGTCCTCATACCATGATGTACTAGTGTTCACAGAAGTTATGCCGTATTGATCGGTTTTCATGCTCTGCGGCCGTGTGTTAAACCATCTACACTTGAAAAGGTGCACTTTCATGCCTTCCCCATAATGCAGTTCCACAACTGAATGGAGAACACCGTAATAGTCAACTCCATCATCCCCACCATATGCCATAACCCCTGAATTTTGTGTTTTCAGTCTGCGGTCTCTCTCTTCACATCGAAATAACACACCATTCACCTTGCACGTCGCATAAACTTTTGAATAGACCGGCTTCATCGCCAGCAGTCTGAGTTCGTGCGACCAATTTGGGTGATATTCATTTTTAATAAGGTCCATCTGCAACCATCAGAATCAACTATAAATATGAATAATTATACACAATAATATATAAATACGTATAGAATAGTGTTAAAGTTACGTACCCAGCGGCCGAAATACTCTGCGAATGTCCAGTTGTGGTAATCGAGATCACCTCCTACTTGGTCACAGTTTAGATGCATGTTCTTCCAAAATTGAACTTCTGGACAGTTAATTAGTACCCACCAATGTGCAATGGCTACCTCATAATCTTTCAACTTGTAGGAAACTGGCATGTTTCCACCGAGTACAACATCGTCGGAGAGTATGGAAAGATTGAACTGTGAAGGTACATCTTCCGGTATGCTTTCCTGTAACGCTCCTAAATACAGCTTCATGTAGGTGACGCACTCGTGCGCAATATATGCTTCAGCTATACATCCTTCAGGTGCGGATCTGTTTTGGACAAAATCACTGTATTGTCCAAGTTGCCATGCACGAAGCCAGAAACCTGCCGAGAAGACCCGTGCCAGCATGCACGCGCGCTCGTCCTGCACCCTGCACCCGAAACAGAGCACACTGTCAAAAGTGCTTCCGAGAGCTTTCAACACCTTTCTTTGCCTTTCCAGGTGGCTGCAAGTGGCTGCGACCTATCCTAGGGATAGTAGGAAGAGATGAAGACGTGTGAAGACCAAGCAAAATCAATAAGCCACAAGCAATCCTAGGAAGACAAGATATTCCTATCGGAAGAGGGAAAAGCATTCCCGGGTGAGTTAGGGAGAGCTGGAACCGATCCATGGACTTTTGATCCATCTGAAAATAGGCTGCCAATCCACACAAGGAGACCATGAAGCAATGCAGCTGGTCCATAGGGAAATTGCATGGAAGATTCTAGGAGAATAAAGACTTGGCCAGCAAGTATCCTAAACCAACTCGGTTTAGGTTTTGTGTTTCCTTTTTGGTGCCGGCAATGCCTTATCGTTCCTCCTATATACAGGACCGATTTTCTCACATAAAAAGCATCTCATCTCAAGCACAAGTACTAGCCAAAAGCTCTACCAATTCTAACAAGCACCAAACACCAAATACTTAGCCGAATCCTACACCACCACCATCCAAACTTCGTCCCTTGTTATGCCTACTGCCGTGCACCTCATCATCACGTTTCGGAAGTCTTCAAGGTTTCTAAAGTATGATCCATTCCCTCTATGGCTATTGTATTCATTCACGTTTGTGTAGTTTGTAAGAACTAGTTTCGATTCTTGGTTTTTGTAAAACTATTGTATGAACTTGGTTTGATGTTTATGTGATTTTTTTATTATTTTAGCATGTAATTTCCGTGTGTTAGATAATTAGGACAGTAGGTATCAATGCATGTTTTAAGGTTTAAAATTAGTTAGTAATTTAAGGATTGGGCATTAAAAACTGAAACATTAGTATTGGCTAGAAGCATGTAAATCTAGATGTTAGGTTTCATCGAACCAGAGTAATAATAGATAAAGCTATAGACTCAAAAGGTTGCTTTGATTTGTTTTGCTAACTTAGGGTTAGATAACTTGCATGATAGAATAAGATGATTGACAACCTTCCTTGTTTTGCATGTCTCCGATTTAGACTATTGTGCACAATTGTTAAGTCCTACCCGGATTAACATAACTTTAGGGCCTAGAACTACCCGTTTGGTCTTAGAACTTGAGAAGTCTTACAACTAGGTTGTAGTCGGAACTAAAATTGAATTTAAAACATGTCGATACTTGTTCCTTACTTTCTTGCATACGTATTTTACTTGTTAAAGAGTCTTATGCGAGAATTGCTTGGTGTGAAAGATGATGATCACTTGTACATAGTAAATTAGGATTTAATTTCGTGTCTAGGTCTTAAGGGCAGCTTGCTGCCGAACCAATTTATCCCCTTTTAGTGACGTTTCAAATGTGTAAATTTGTATATATTTGTCTAACATTCTCATGTTTCAGGTACCCTTAATCCCCGGCTAGAACGATCTCTACTTATTTCTATACTACTAACGATTGTAGGGTTATTATTGAAGATGTGCTTAGGCAACTCGTCAATTTTTAGCGCCGTTGTCGGAGATTATAAAAGTTTGTTTTATGTGAATGTTTTGTAAATAAGTTCCTGGAAATTTTTCGTGTAAAGTAGAAAAGTTGTATAATTTTCGGTTTTGTTGTGTTTTGTAAAGTAGAAATATGGTTCGGCATGTAGAATTTAAATTTCGAAAATTCTATGATGTTGCGGATTGTTTATGTTGTAATAACTTAGTTAAATTGCTAGGAAGTTTAGAGGATTATTTGTGTTGGATTTGTTTTGAGTTTCGAGGGGAAGAGGAATAGGCAAGGTCGCTTTTGTTAATATTAGCCCTTAACCTTTCATGTTATCTTTCGAGGTCTCATGAGGTTGATGGCGGCTTTTATTGACACTTGTAGAAACTGTCAACAAGAGGTTCTTAACTGAGTAAGGGGCAAAAGGTTCGCCTATTAGTGTGTGTTGTCCCGACTTAGTCTCAAAGGTTTGTCAAATTAGATCTCAGAGGCCCACAGACTGCTCTCTATCTCTTCTCTTTTAAAGAGGGCCGATCGGGGACTTGTCCTCCGTGGTTACCAACAAATGAGTCTTGCCTTGAGCTACTTTCGGATGACACGCCTAGCCTTCTGAAAACACGAAACTTTTTGTCTAGACGATGTAACCTAGGCCGCATGTCCACCGAGCTTTAAAACTTTAGGTAGATTCGGCATGAGTGAGCTTTTAAGCTTAAAAGAAAATGTTTTGTGGTTCAAACTTTCGAGGTATATCAGAATAAGCATGATACTACCATGAGCTGTTTCAGCTCCTTGCACTGTTATCTCCTCTGCTCCATGTACCTTGAGAGTTTGAACAAATTTAAAAGCAATTAGACTTAGAAATTTCAACATCATCATTAAATTTTCGTTGCTATGCCGTGTGTGTCTCTTTTTGTCGAGTGTATAGTGTGACATTGTTTGAAACATGTTTTGTAATCGCTAATGTTGTGGCTTGTATTGATGTATATTCTTGCTTTCTATTTGTTTTCAATGATTCTAACTTGCTTCATGTTTAAAATCTTCAGAATAATGTATGTTCAATTGAAGAGTGGATTTCTCCACAAGTTGAAGTCATTTTGTGGCATGCCAAGTGAGGATCCAAATAAGCACTTGCAATGGTTCAACTTCACCCCCGAATCAATGTGTCCACGAGGGACCGATTTGCAACACTTCAAGATGACGGCTTTTCCGTTTTCATTGGAGGATCAATCTAAGGAGTGGTTGTTTGAGTTTCCTAATGGAAAGATCAACTCGTGGAACACAATGGTGGACGAGTTCTTGCTCAAGTACTTTCCCGCTTCACGTATCACTGATTTGAGGAAGTAAATTACTAGTGTGAAGCAAGCCGGAGATGAGACTTTCTTCAACTACTATAAGAGGTTCAAATCCCTTATCGGTTTGTGTCCTTCACATAGCATTAGCGAGGGACTCTTTCTACAATATTTCTATGAGGGATTGCGCATCATGGAGAGGAAGTTCTTAGATTCAGCCGCCAATGGAAGTTTCTTGGAGATGAATCCAGCACCGGCAAGGAATTTGTTGGAGCTTCGTACTTTAAACAACCAACAATTTGGCATGGCACGCGACAATGTTGTGAGGAATGAGAAAGTGCATGAGACTAAGGCCAACTCGACCATTGATGAAGTGAATGCTAAGGTTGACAAACTTTCGGATTTGGTCACTAGTTTCATTAAAGGATAACGTGCTCAAGTATGTGGAGTGTGTGTCGCCAACCATGACACCGAATTATGTCCTCAAATGGGGTCGAGTGAAGGTTTTGAGGAGGTCAATGTCCTTAGTTATCAAGGAGGTGGTGATAGAAGCACAAAGTGCTACGTTCTTAATATGTTTATGTCTACATTAATGTTTTGTTTAGCCCTTATTTGTCTAAGATTGAGTCATAATATGAGGGTAGAGTACTTTGGTAGAGTTTGCATAAAAATGTGCTAAGTATAGAGGAAAATACAGAAAATCAACAAAGTTCTTAAAAAGCGATAAGAAATCTAGTTTAACTAGGGACTTAATATGTTTCGTTGATTCTATAAAGCCTCGACCTTGTCTTGTGTTAATTTAACCTCTCTGATTTTTAGTATACACAGTAAGGATTCAGCAATGGAAGGAGTTACAACATTCGGACCAAGGAAAGTCGCCAAGAACTTGCAAGGAAAATTCTGCCACAATGCAGCTAGTTCCACTAAATTCCTAGGCACATCATCCAACTTTCAGAAATTCTCCAAGACGATTCACGAGGAACCAAAGTGCGAGCTATTTATAGAAAGCTCTACGAGTCTAGTTTCCAGAACATCTTGAATCACAGTCATACCTATTTTATAGAGGAAGTCATGGCCGGAACAATGAAGGAAGGCCAGACTGCCGGAACAGGGGAAGTTACTACCTGCCGAGAAGAGAAGCACTTGGCCGGCATGTGAGGGTCAACCCGACTTTATCATGCATTCTGGAGTTAAGAAGAAGTTATAAGGCATCAAGGAGACTATTTTCCTTAGTCAAAATGGAAACTAAATTCAAAGTCAAAGAGGGAGAGTCAAATCCTAATGCAACTAGGATTCCGGAAGCAAAAAGGAAAAGAAGTCCTTATGGAGCTAGGATTGCATTACCGGCAACATGGAGGATACAAGAAGCCGAGTCCTACAAGGAATTGAAGCATAAAATCAGAAAAGAAGAGTTCTAGAAGTCCAAAGCCTTTCCGGACAAGAAGAGGAAGAAGAGAAGAACTAGGAAAACCTATTCCTTGTTAGATTAAGTTTGGCCGGTTTTGCCTTTGTATTTTCCCTATAAATAGGATGCTTATGTGCTTAGAAAAGGGGTCACATTCCGAAACAAAAATACAAGTGGAAAGCTCTACCAATATTCAGTCGAAGATCCTACTTAGAATAGCTAGACTGAAACACATCTCCACCACTACTAAAAATACCTTATCCGTACCTAAGCCACCTTCACCGGACCAACACAAGTTTGAAGCCTCAAAGGTGTCTACAAAGTGTGATCCTCCCCCTACTTTCGGTTAGTTAAACATTTTATGTAGTTATGTGTAGTTTTGTCTATGAAACTCATGTGTATGTTTGGTTTTTGTGTTTTCATGTCTGTGAAAAATGGATTTGAGTTTGGTTTTATAATATGCATGTTAATTTTGTATTTAAATCAAAGATAAAATACGGATTTCATGTTAAACTTATAATGAAAATATGTAGCAAAAAGATAGGATTAGTTTTGGCAAGCATGTTCACCTTGATTCTAAATTCGGTCTTGGTTTAGTCTTTAAATTCGTGTGCCTCAAAGGTTGGTGCTTAGCACAATTGCAATGTGTTTTGAGTATCGGTCTTGTATTTGTCAAAGTAAATAGGTTGAGTCGAACGCTAAGTTGTCTTGATTGACGTTATTTCTAGGACTAGAGTAGTTTAAACGACTATGCATGTTGATAAGAAGAGTGACGCCTTGCTTGTTGATATATTTCCAATTAAAACGGATTTCCTGCTTCATTGATTAATTGTTTAATTTCAACGCTAAGTGTTTTTAATCGATTAGCTAAAAATTAGGATTGAACGCTAAGTTAATTCTAAGTATTTTCGTGAAATCTAAAATTAACCGGGATAACCGCTAAGGCCCTAGTTAGGTTGGAACTAAGTCAAGTCTAGAATGTTGTTTGCTTGTTGCCGTGCCTTGTCTTATTTGTTTGCTATGTGTTTTGATTGCTTTTGTGTTTGTGCTTTGTGGAAGAATGTCGACCAACTTGTAAATAGTAGCTTAGGATTTATTTTCTTATCTTTTAATTCATGCCGTAGGTTTTTAATCAAAATTCAAAACCCCATTTTTATTTCGTGTTTGCCAATATGTACATGAACTCGTGTGACAATTGTTTGTGTAAATATGTGTTATTTGTCTAACATTCTTATATTTCAGGTACCCTTAATCCCCAGCTAGAATGATCCCTACTTATTGCTATACTACTAACGTTTCTTGTAGGGTTTATAATTGAAGTGCCGCTTCGGCGACTCGTCAGGTGGTTATGGGAATAATAATTTTAATCCAAGGTATCGTGATCATCATAACTTTCGATGGGCAAATAATGACAATATTTTGAAGCCACCAACTCAACTTAATGCAGCCGTGCCTTATCAGGCAAGGCCGGCTACTCAATATCGTCCTCAAGCTCCATACGTGCAGAACCAAGTGCCATTCCAAGCTCAAGCCACACCTATGCAGCCTATGCAAGCTCCGGCCGCACCATTCCAACCTCAAGCGACACAAGGAAGTTCCAATTATGATGTCATAATCCAATCACTTTCAAGTGCTACTCAAGCTTTGCTTGCGGGACAAAAACTCACACTAAGGATATTGGCAAGCTTAAAACTCAAGTGGGGTAACTTGTGGATTTTATGGGTAGATTTAACGAGCAAGGGAGGTTGCCAAGCAATACTATCCCTAATCCGAGCAATGAGCAAACTAAGGTCATCAAAACTCGAAGTGGAAGGGAGTTGCTACCTCCAAAAAGTCCAAAGAAGAGAGGAGAGCCTCTCGGCATGATCATAGAGGAAGAAGAGGCTGCCGAGCAGCCTAATGAAGGGACTGCTGCTGGACCGGCCATTGCCGGCAGCAGTGAGGCCGAGAGGGCTGCCGAGACTGCAGCCGAGAAAGAAGGATTAATGAACGAGCTCGAGAAGGATCCCGCAACCTCAAAGAAGGAGGATGTGCCGACCAAAGCCAACAAGGGAGGGGTGCCGAACTCATGCATTCCCTTCCCTTCTCAATTTGCAAAGTCCAAAAAGGATAAGTCTGACGAGGAAGTGTTGGAGATTTTTCGGAAAGTTCAAGTCAATATTCCTTTGTTGGAGTGTATAAGGCAAGTGCCTAAGTATGCAAAGTTCCTCAAGGAGCTTTGCACGACAAGGAGACATACAAGGAAGACATGCGTGGTGACTATGAGCGAAACGGTGTCGGCCGTAATTCAAAGGAAGTTGCCACCAAAGATGAAAGATCCGAGGAGCTTCAATGTGCCATGTGTGATAGGCAACACCCGTTTTAAAGATGTCATGCTCGACTTAGGAGGATCGATCAATGTCATGCCACTCAATGTATATCAAACGTTGAGTATAGAGCCTCTCAAGAAGGACAATGTCATCATTTAACTCGCGGATCGCTCAAGCAAATATCCGGAAGGGTATGTTGAAGATGTGCTCGTGCAAGTCAACCACTTAATATTTCCTGCCGACTTTTACATTGTGGAGATGGAAGACTCGCCGGTCAATAGCACTCAACTTTTGCTTGGCCGACCATTCATGAGGACAGCACGTACAAAGATCGATGTAGCGGAAGGAAATTAGACAATGGAGTTCGATGGCGACGTGATAAGGTTCAATGTTTACGATGCCATGAGATACCCCATTGCCGATCACAAGGAGGAGGCGTGCCAAGTTAGTAAGGATTTGGAGGAGGTCGAGCTAGTTATGTCGACCTCTCTTGATGCATAGCAACGAGCCATAGAGCTCGGAGTCGGATTTGACAAGGAGGGAGAACGAGTCACGGAAGAAGAAAGAGAAGCCATGGAGCCGAGCATGCAAGAGGTATGTGCCGAGCTAGAGTCAAGGCCCTATGCAAAGAATTTCAACTCGTTCTGGTCAATTCCAAGTGCCACAAATAAATTTCGTAGAAGTGTGGAAGAGGCCCCAAAGTTAGAACTAAAAGAGCTCCCTAGTTATTTGAAGTATGTTTATCTTGGAGAAGAAGATACTTTACTGATTATTGTGTCTTCATCGCTTAGTGAGAAGCAAGAAGTTGATTTAATTCGTGTACTTAAGAAGCACAAGACCGCTATAGGTTGGACCTTAGCGGATATTAAGGGAATAAGCCCTACAACATGTGTTCATCGCATTTTACTTGAGGATGGTGTGAAACCTACAAGAGAGGCTCAAAGTCGGCTACATCCCCCAATGATGAAGGTAGTTAAAGACGAGATCATCAAGCTTCTAGATTGTGGAGTCATTTACCCTATCTCGGATAGCAAGTGGATCTCACCGGTGCAAGTAGTGCCAAAAAAGAGTGGTGTAACGGTTTTGA
This sequence comes from Potentilla sterilis, assembly GCA_963682095.1. Taxonomy (NCBI): domain Eukaryota; kingdom Viridiplantae; phylum Streptophyta; class Magnoliopsida; order Rosales; family Rosaceae; genus Potentilla; species Potentilla sterilis. Next base: position 15,735,624 of record OY821764.1, read on the forward strand.
AGAATGAGAAGAACGAGTTTGTACCACAAATACTTGTAAACGGTCATAGGATGTGTATCGATTATAGGAAACTCAATGCAACTACAAGGAAGGATCACATGCCTTTTTCGTTTATAGATCAAATACTCAAAAGGTTAGCCGGTCATGAGTTTTATTGTTTTCTTGATGGCTATAGTGGCTACAACCAAATCATGATACACTCGGATGATCAAGAGAAGACTACTTTCACTTGTCCATTCGGCACCTTTGCTTATAGGAGGATGTCATTCGACCTATGCAATGCTCCCGGGACGTTTCAAAGATGTATGTATACTATCTTCTCGGATTTTATTGAAGATATAATTGAAGTCTTCATGGATGACTTTAGCGTTTATGGAAGTGATTTCGATACTTGTTTGAAGAACTTGGAGAAGATATTGGAGCGTTGTGTAGTGACCAACTTTGTGCTTAATTGGGAGAAGTGTCACTTTATGGTCACGCAAGGCATCGTTCTTGGTCACATCATTTCGGCCAACGGTATTGAGGTAGATAAAGCCAAAGTGGAGCTAATTCAACACTTGCCTTCGCCAAAAATGTGAGTGATGTGTGATCTTTCCTTGGACATGCCAGTTTCTATCGAAGATTTATCAAAAAAAATTCCAAGGATGCAAAACCGATGAGTGAGGTTCTACAAAAAGATGTGCCGTTTGTGTGGAGTGATGCATGTGAGCAAGCCTTTGCTCGGTTAAAAGAGAAGCTATGCTCGGCACCTATTCTAGTCACACCGAATTGGGAGGAGCCATTTTAGCTAATGTGTGATGCTAGTGACTATGCAATGGGAGCCGTGCTCGGCCAAAGGGTGGACAAGAAGCCTTGTGTGATTTATTATGCCTCAAGGACCCTCAATGATACTTAACTCAACTATTCCACAACCAAGAAAGAACTCTTGGCGGTAATTTTTTCTTTGGAAAAGTTTCGATCATATCTTTTGAATTCCAAAGTCATTGTTTATAGTGATCATGCCGCCTTGAGATATTTTATGACAAAGAAGGATGTCAAGCCAAGACTTATTCGATGGATCCTCTTACTTCAAGAATTCAATATAGAGATTAAAGACAAGAGAGGAAGCGAGAATGTAGTAGCCGATCACTTGAGCCGCATTGTTAAAGAAGAGGATCGGCTGCCCCTATTGGAGAATTTCCCGGATGAGCAACTCTTTCGGATCAATATAACAAGTGAACCTTGGTATGCCGACATTGCAAATTATCTTGCAACTCACCGTTTCCCAAGTGACATTCAGAGCCACCTCAAGAACAAGATTAAGAAGCAAGCTTGGCACTTCTTGTGGGACGAGTCATACTTATGGAGGCAATGTAGCGACCAAGTGATAAGACGATGTGTTCCGGAAGAAGAGCATCAATCCATCCTTGACTTTTGTCATAGCGAAGCATGTGGAGGTCACTTTGGACCAAAGAAGACGACATTGAAGGTACTTAATTGTGGTTTCTATTGGCCTACGCTCTTCAAAGATGCATACACAACATACATGACGTGCAATCGATGCCAAAGGATCGACAACATAGGACCATGGGACCAAGGGACCAAATGCCGCTCACACCTTTCATTGAGGTAGAAATTTTCGATCTTTGGGGTATAGACTTCATGGGACCATTTCTTTCAAGCAAAGGCTTCATCTACATCTTGCTAGCGGTTGATTATGTGTCGAAATGGACAGAAGTAAAAGCCACACGCACCAACGATTCAAAGGTAGTTGCCGAATTCCTCAAGACTCACATCTTTACACATTTTGGAATTCCTAGAGTCTTGATAAGTGATGGAGGTTTCCACTTTTGCAACCGTAAGATAGAAGCTTTGTTGAAGAAATATGGAGTCACTCATAAGGTATCTACGCCTTATCATCCCCAAACAAGTGGCATGGCCGAGATGAGCAACCGAGAGATCAAACAAATTCTTGAGAAGACCGTTGGGCCAACAAGGAAGGATTGGAGTGATCGACTTGATGATGCCTTGTGGGCCTATCGAACCGCGTATAAGACACCAATATGTATGTCTCCCTTTCGGCTAACATATGGTAAAGTATGTCACTTACCCATGGAGCTAGAGCATAAAGCTTGGTGGGCCGTAAAAGCCTTTAACATAGACTTAGATTCGGCCGGACTACATAGGAAACTTCAACTCAACGAACTCGAGGAAATTCGCAATGAAGCCTATGATGCCGTATGGATATACAAGGAGAAGACTCGAGCCTACCATGACAAGATGATACGCGGAAAAAAGTTTGAAGTTGGACAAAAAGTTCTCTTATTCAATGCACGACTTCGACTCTTTCTGGGCAAGTTGCGATCTCGATGGATTGGACCCTTCATTGTTACACGTATCTTCCCTCATGGGGCCATAGATATTTAAAGTGAAGTTTCGGGAGATGCATTCAAGGTCAATGGACACCGACTCTAGCATTATCATGAGTCATTTACAATTGCTACCATTGAAGAAGGACTTGTGGAAAACCCGCACTTCACTGCCGTGTCCGAGAAGCCTACTACCGCTGCACAATCTGCCGCCTCTGCTAATCTAGTCCCTGCTGATAGGCTGTAGTGCCATGGTGTTGCACTTGCAGCCTCTGCCGATACTGCCGCACGGACGCACCCTGCTGCCGATACAAGCGTGCTCCATACTGCCGATACGGACACGAGTATTACACTAGATACGGTGCAAGTGCAGCCTGCTACCACCAACCCTACCGATACTTTGCAGCCCCACCTACAATCTGTCGATACAGATAACAGGACAGAGCTCAACACTTCGCACAATAACAAGCACACTGCCGAGCAGTTGCTTGCTCATCATCTTGCTGCCGGTAGCACCACTCATGCTGCCGATACGTTGGAAACATGCCAACACCATCTTTTAGCCATTTTGGCTGCCGAGCTCCAAACTTTTGGACCGCGATGAACACATAACAACACACATGGTGAAAATTCTAGGCTGCAGACTATAAACTTTAAGCACTAATTGGGAGGCAACCCAATACGACCAAGAAAAACGAAGGAGCCATCACTGAGAGTTTGAAATATGTAAACCCTTCTCTTTTTCATTGGTTTGTGATGATATGTTGGAATATGTTAGACTATTGCATGCTTAGGAAGTTACTTGCTATATTTCTATGCTTACATTGAGGACAAGGTAATTTTCTAAGTGTGGGGTGGGATAACGTATTCCGTTTATGTTTTGTGTGCTTAGTTTAGAAAAGAAAAATCAGAAAATTATTCCACAAAAATAGAGTGTTTAAATTGTTTGTTTCGAGTCTTAGGATGCCCCTAAATTGTCAATGATCTTTTTATCCTCTTTGAATATATAGATGATGGTTGTGCATACTTTAACAATTGTGAGTTTCATGAATAATGTGCATTGGTAGAAGCATGTAGAACTTGTTGATTAATAAAGCGTACATGGTTTAGCTAGTTTGTTTCGAATAACCTATTTGAGTTTTGGACCCAAATTGCTTTCTTCATGAGTGATAAATTCAAAAATTTCGAGCATGATAGTTTATGAATCTAATTATTCTTTACATATTTAATGATTATGTCCCATACCTTTTTAATGAACTCTAGAATGGTAGAACTTAGTTTTGTTGATTTTCAAAACGTTTTCATCATAAAATACCTTGATTTTGAGAGTGATTGAATAAAGATCTTTTAGGTTTACTACCATAGCCAAATAAAGCATGTGTCCTATTTGAATCTGTCGTGGGACACCTTAGTAAACCCCTTTTGAGCCTACAATGAGCCTTCTTCTTTCATCACCCTTAAACACTTTCCATGAGCTTAGTATAGTTATGCCTTTACCTTGTTTTAAAGTTTTGGCAAAGCTTAAATTTTTTTTTTTGAAAGAGTTTTCGCGTGAAGTGATGAGGAAAAATAAGTGTGGGGTCTCTTAGCTAAAAATTGTGTGAAAAATGTACATATTCCGTGCCTAGCAAAAGAAAAACATAAAAAGAAAAGAACGGACAGAAAAGCAAAGGAAAAGAAAAGAAAGAAAAATCAAGTCAGAGAGAAAAGAAAACTTGCATAGGTACGGTTCGGTTTGAAAATTTCTTTAGCATGGTTTTAAGTCTTGAAAAATATTTTGCAATGTCTTGGAAGTTAAGAATGAAGGAAGGGTCCAACAAGAAGAAATCCGGCCCTTGGTGAGAAGACATAAGGAGAATCGAGCTTTGCTAAAGGTCACGGTGACGTTTTGAGCCCCATTATCCAAAATATCGAATACCTCTTAGCCTAGCCCCATTAAATGCCCTTTATTGATCTTTTTCATGATTCTTAAGATGATTAAAATTGATTTGTGGAGATTATCTCAAGAGTAAGCATATGGTTTTGGTTCATTGGTACACATAATTGTTAAATGAGGTTTTCCATGAAAATTCACAAAGAGCTTTCGTTTTTCATGATTTATGCAAGTTACTCTTCATAATTCATTATCTTTCTCTTGCATATAATTATGAGTAAATACCATGCTTCGAGTGAAAAGAAGAGAGTATCCTTAGTGAGGAGATTTGGATTAGCTATACAGGTTTACATACTTATGTGTTGCTTTTACATATTCCTATTGATGTCGCATGTTTATGAAACTTGGAATTTTCGTGCTTAGCATTCTCGTGCATCAAATTGAAAGATATGTATCATACGAGCCTGAGACAAATCATTAGGGCCAATAGTTTGTTTAAGAGTCTTAGTTTAATTTAGTTTTTCTAAGGGACTAGCAAAAGGTAAGTGTGGGGTCACTACCAGAAAAAAGCCCTTTACCGACGAAAAAAAAAAACGGCCGATGACATACTATTTTCGTCGGCTATTCCCAAGAATGGCCGACGATTTTTTCTTTCGTCGCTAAAAATAAAAAATCATCGGCTATTCCACAAGAATGGCCGACGATTTTTTCTTTCGTCCCTAAAAAATATTTTCGTCGGCTATACCCCTAGAATGACCGACGAGTTAAAATTTTCGTCGCCTGTTCTCTTAAAGTATAGCCGACGAAAACTTTTGAAAGTTTGGCCGACGAAATTGGAATTTTCGTCAACTATAAGTCTTTATATTTTCAGATCTGGACAGCAGCTGCTCATTTAAAAAAAACGAAAAAAAACGGGAGAAAGAGTAAAAAATCTGTGGGTATTGTTGAAATCCGTCCTCTCTTACATTGTGGAGCTATATATAGGTACGTATATGCGTATATATGTTGATTTTGAGTTTTAGTGATTTTGATATAGTAAGTGATTTTTTGTTTTGTTGTTGTTTTAGTGTTAGAATGTATGTATATATGTTGATTTTGAGTTGTAGTTGAGTTGATTTTCAGTTAGAGTTTAATTATGTGTTTTAATTTGATGTTATTTTAATTAGTGTTAAAATATATATATATATATATATATATGTTAATTAATGGTTGTTGATAGTGTAATGAACTTAAATAATGGTTGTTAATTAATGGTATATATATATATGAGTTGATGTTGATAATAATATATATTGTAATATATATGTGTTAATTAATTTATTATTAATTAAAGTTATACATATATATTATTATCAGGCTATATATGGATCAAGATAAGAGTTGGATTTCGCTTCCAAGGCATGACCGACGATACACTACAGGAGTTGTGGATTTTTTGCAGTTCGTCGAGGAAAATGCAAACGGGAGTGAATACCATTATTGCCCGTGCAAGAAATGTAAGTGTCGCAGTGATATGTGTCGATTTCCGATTAGGACAGTATGGGAGCACCTAAAGAGTAATGGGTTTTGGCCGAAATACAAACGTTGGATATATCACGGTGAGCCATCATTAGATGGATCGCATGATCATTGGCAGTTTTTTGAGGCGGGCAGTAGTAGTACATCCAACGATCCAACAATGGCATTCATCAACGACGTGTTTCCTTTTGAAAGCGGTGTACGTGGGGAACAATATATGCATGACCCGGTGCAGCTGTTCCCACAAGTTGTCAACACTGCTGCCTTTGACAAGTACAACAAACTTATTGCATTGCAACAGACCCCTGTGTCTTCAAGTTCTGAGAAGACAGTTCTTCAAAGTGTGATGGAGGTAATGAGGATTAAAGTCGAGACAAAATCGAGCATCAGGCAAGTGGATGAATATCTACAGTACACTTCTTCGTTGTTGGAGGAGGGTCATCGTAATCCTACCAATCACCGTAAGGTCCGAAGTATCCTCAAAGATCTAGGGCTTTCCTACATTAAGATTCATGCATGTGCATTTGACTGCGTTCTCTTCTGGGGTAAAGATGCAGAAGGGAATGACCTTGCTAGCCTTGACGCATGTCCGATATGTCAGTCTGACCGATATAAGTTGACGGGAGCAGGCAATAGGAAACCTGTGAAAGTGCTTCGGTATTTTCCGTTGAGAGATAGGCTTGAGCGGTTGTACATGTCAGAAACCACCGCAAAAGCTATGAGATGGCACGGTGAGCGGGACGCGGGAGACGCAGATATCATGACACACATCTCTGACGGAGCGGCTTGGAAGCATATAAACAATGAGTTTCCTCATTTTGCGTCAGATGTCAGAAACGTCAGGCTCGGGCTCTCAACCGACGGGTTCAACCCTTTCGGCACCATGAGGCTTTCATACAGTATATGGCCGGTGGTTTTGGTACCTTACAACCTTCCTCCGTGGATGTGCATGAAGAAGGAATATAATATGTTGACGTTGTTGATTCCGGGGCCTGGTTACCTAGGGAAATGTCTCGATGTGTATATGAGACCATTGATTGAAGAGCTTAAGGTATTGTGGGACGTTGGTCATCCCACTTTTGACAAGTACAAGAAGGAGACGTTCCAGATGCATGCCATGGTTATTGGTACCATCAGTGATTTTCCTGCTTATGGGATGTTGTCGGGCAGCGTTGTTAGGGGATACAAGGCTTGTCCAGAGTGCCTCAGCGATTATGGGAGCACCCCTCATTGCAACAAGATATGCAGAATGGGTCATCGTGTGTTCCTTCCGGTGGATCACCACTGGCGTTACGAGTCCGCCACATTTGATGGAACCGAAGAACACGGTGGTCCTCCCAGAAGATGGACGGGAAGAGAAATTTTAGCAGTGCTTAATGAGTACAATTTTGGGCCCCTCAGCAATCATCCTGATATTGTAGCGGAAATACCTGAAAGACCTGAAGTGTACAAATTCTGGACACATAAGAGCATACTGTGGGAACTCCCGTACTGGTGTGAGTTGCTGATCCGTCACTTCCTAGACGTTATGCACATAGAAAAAAATATTTCTGAAAGTGTGGTGGGCACAACGCTGAACTTGGAGGGGAAGACAAAAGACGGTCATAAGGCTCGCACTGATCTGCAAAACATGAATATCAGAAAAAAACTATGGTTGAAACAAGGGAAGAGAAAAATGCCTCAAGCTCCTTACACCGTCAAGCCTGAGCATAAATCAGAAATTTTCCATTGGTTAAGTCGGGCCAAGTATCCTTCAGGCTTTGCTGGAAATATAGCCAAGTGTGTGAACAGACAATTCAACAATCTTTACGGGTTGAAAAGTCATGACAATCATATCCTGCTACAACGTCTCTTCCCTGTTTTCATTCGACCGTTCCTTCCCCGTCACGTTGTGGAGCCGTTAGTAATGTTGCCAAGATTTTTCCAGAAGGTATGCACACGGGAAGTGAGAAAATCTGACCTCCGGGAAATGCAACAAGACATCGTTCATATCATGTGTAAATTTGAGATGATATTTCCTCCAAATTTTTTCGACATCATGCCTCACCTCATGATCCATCTTCCTCGGCAGTTGTTGCTTACCGGTCCTGTGCACTTCACTTGGATGTATCCGATGGAAATGTACGTATTTTACACCTTATGTTAATTTCCTCATCAATATATGTGATATAGTATTAATGTATTATCATAACACTTTAAAAACTTGATTTATAGGCAACTTGGACAATACGGTGATTTTGTCCAAAACAGATCCGCACCTGAAGGATGTATAGCTGAAGCATATATTGCGCACGAGTGCGTCACCTTCATGAAGCTGTATTTAAGAGCGTTACAGGAAAGCATATCGGAAGATGTACCTTCACAGTTCAATCTTTCCATACTCTCTGACGATGTTGTACTCGGTGGAAACATGCCAGTTTCCTACAAGTTGAAAGATTATGAGGTAGCCATTACACATTGGTGGGTACTGATCAACTATCCAGAAGTTCAGTTTTAGAAGAACATGTATCTAAACTGTGATGGAGTAGCAGGTGATCTCGATTACCACAACCGGACATTCGCAGAGTATTTCGGCCGCTGGGTACGTAACTTTAATACTATTCTATACGTGTTTATATATTATTGTGTATAATTATTCATATTTATAGTTGATTCTGATGGTTGCAGATGGACCTTATTAAAAATGATAATCACCCAAATTGGTCGCACGAACTCAGACTTCTAGCGATGAGGCCGGTCTATTCAAAAGTTTATGCGACGTGCAAGGTGAATGGTGTGTTATTTCTATGTGAAGAGAGAGACCTCAGACTGAAAACACAAAATTCAGGGGTTATGGCACATGGTGGGGATGATGGAGTTGACTATTACGGTGTTCTCCATTCAGTTGTGGAACTGCATTATGGGGAAGGCATGAAAGTGCACCTTTTCAAGTGTAGATGGTTTGACACACAGCCGCAGAGCATGAAAACCGATCAATACGGCATAACTTCTGTGAACACTAGTACATCATGGTATGAGGACGACCCGTTCGTTTTAGCCACATGGGTGAAACAAGCGTTTTATCTTGATGATCTCGTCAAGGGTGACCCGTGGAAAGTAGTCAACACTATCCACCATCGCAACATTTACCGGGCGTCTACACTTGGAGTGGCTGAAGAGAACGAGGAAGGGGGCACCGCGTATCAAGAGCCCAACTCAAACGGTATTCCTGACTCCTCTTTTATTCGCCTAGACACGCCGGTGCGAATTCGACGTGAAGAGCCACTGCTTGTTGATGTTGATCCAAATGAAGAAACTAACGAGGACTCTAGTGGTGAGGAAAGACATAGATTAACCCTATCGAGCAATTCAGAAACCGAAGAAGACTCATCCGATGATTCCGATTACAATTCGACGGATTAAGTAATTTAGATGGTGTAATCCTTTCATTTGTAATCCACTCATTTCTAATGAACGGGCGTGGGGATGAGCCTCCCAGCTAGGCTGGGTTCCAAACCCCTTAAAAAAAAAAATTGAAATATGTTGACTGCTGGGTTTCTGTTTTTTTATGTTCAATTTTGGTTATATATGAACAGGACATATGGGTACGAGAGGTGTAACACAACTGATTTTTTTATTTTTTTTCACAGAATAGCCGACGAAAAATGCGTGATTTCGTCGGCCAAAACTATATTGAAAAATACATATTTTATTTTAGACACAAAACGACAAAAGAATAGCCGACGAGTACTAGGTTTGATTTCGTCGGCTATGATTAAAAAAAAAAACAAAAAAAGACCACCTTCCATTTTTTATCACTATCGACAATCCATTGCTTCATCCTTCAAATGTAAATGTGTCGTGAAATAAGATATGACCGAAATAATGAAATACGTCTACGGTTGAAAAATGACAAGATTCCGACAAAATCTGTGTGCCGAATGTTGCGGTTAACTGTTTTTTACTTCCGTTTTCCTATGGGTAGCCTCACGGTCGGTAAATATTTTGAGGAAAATTTTTATACGATTAGTTGCGTCTCATCGATTTGAAACTATTATCTGTTGAAGGTCAGGCCAAAAAACGTCATTTACACATGCCAATTTCCATTT